>OMNN01002846.1:6121-36357 GCA_900302755.1 Chromis chromis | reverse complement strand
AAGCTTGTATGTAGTGACAGACTTACAGAGATGTATTTTTCATCCAACTGTGCAGTTCCCCTAATGCCACAGAGCAAATGTATTATCTTTCAAATCATTTTTTTGTTTTTGTTTTATTTGGCCTACATTGGTTCAGTCTCACGACTTTCGCCAATTTAATTTTAAGTCACAGCAGGCACCTGTTTTCAGCCAAAAATAAAAAAGTTCCTGTGAATCCACATATGCCTCTTGCTAACTTTAGCAGCTAAGGAGCCAGATATGTTTTGTAAAAGTTAAAGGGGGAAAACTGAACTAAGAAAAGAACGGATACTGGACTAGCGTTCTAGAGATGGACACAGATATGACTGCTAATGTTGCTCCATGTCTGCTAGATATGTTAAGTAGCAGCAACACCGTTATAAAATGATATGTCAATACAATGCTTGTGTTTACAGCATGCTGCACTGCCCCAAAGTGGCTGAAAGATTATTTACTGCAGCTTTAAAGTTTTAATGCAAGCTGGGCAACATTGGATTCCTAAAGTGTAGATTTTGTACCTTTGAAATGCCATGAAACAAAAAAATATTTGAGTAATGTATTTAGTTACATTCCACCTCTGGATTATAGGTGTGTGGCCATTTTAAATTGCCTCTGATTATCAGCTCCAGTAAAATATGCATTTCACAGCATGTTATCACAAAAATGAGGCAGCAGCAGCTGTTTCGGGCAGCTGAGAGTGAGGGGTTTCATTGCAGCAGCCATGTCTGGACACCTCGGATTACGGGGTCCCTGCTCTGTAACAAACATGGACTGACACTTTGAAATCTGAGCAAATGAGGTCAGGTACACCTGCCCCTCCGTGTGCGAGTATCTCACCTCCGGATGCTCCGGCCGCTGACACTTGTAAATATCGGAGCATCTGTGGATTAGACCGATTACCCTCCTCACAGCTGGAGTCAGATTCGACTCCCACCTACATAATATTTGAGCAGTAATGAATCCATGCTTACTCAACCTCTGGCCCACCCACATGCCTGCCACATTGGATAATGTGGTGCCTAATTTCTTGAGTACAACGGCAATCCTCTAATCCAATTTCCTGTTCTCGTATGTTCTAGCTCTGTATCCATCTGCGTATAGGATAAAGCGCGGGACATATTCGCTGATCAACCCCACGTTCCAGCACTCGGCGGAGGACGTCAATCTGCTTTTTGAGGTCAGTTTATATCATGTGGGGTTAAAGGTCCTGAAGTGCTTCTTTACTGGAAACTAATATGATAAGAATGTGGAAGACATCTGCAGATCACATATTCATGGTCCATCTCCAAAAAGAAAAACAAATGAAACACTGTGTACCACTGCTGTGTTGCTAATCATTACCAGAAACATAAAATATGTGTTTACCCAAAGGCTTCTGGACACTGATGAAAGCATTTTATTAATTTCTTATGATGCCTTTAGCTCACTTCACATTTAAAAAAAAAAAAAAATTGGTATAGTTTTGGTATGGTACAACCTGTTAGTTGGTTATTAATACTTCAATCCATGAGCCTCTGTCTCCCAGATTCTCCTGGCTGGAATGCAGATCCAAGGCGAGGAACACACCCTCCTGATCCCAGATGAGGAACTGGCCTCCCTGAGAAGTGTGGAGAAGCTGGAGGTCATTTGTGAGGATGTCCTGCCCAAGAAGCTCTCCGACATCCGCCGTCTGACGGCTGAGCTCGTCCAGAGGCGGCAGTCTCTGAGCTGGCAGGACTTTGAGAGGACAGTGCTGACTTTAGTGTACACCACTCAGACACTGGCTCAAATCACCAACCAGCACCAGAGGGAGATGTGGACCGACACCCTGATCCAGCTGTTTCGAGCTCTTCAAAAAGACCTCAGACCCTCCTGAGGAAAATTCAGAAGCTGTATTTTTCAAAAGGTTTTTTTTTTGTGGTCTCTTTTCTACCTAAATGTGTGACACTACAGTTCTTGTCTTTAAATTTTCAAGCAATGTAATCAATGAATGTTTAACTAAAACAGCACAAAAAACACTTGAGGTCTATGTTCCCTTTGTCCAGAGCTCTCAACCACACCTTGCAATTTTCCTTACTTGATTGGTCCAATTATTAACTTAAACTACAAACTCCTGGAAAAGTTAGTGAGTGGACTTTTAACCAGCTTCTCTATTTAAGCTGAAGAGTGAACTTTTATCCCCCAGAGATCAGTGCAGTTCGCTCTTCTGTACTACCAGGAAATGCTGCAGTACATGAGCTGTCAGACTGGAAGCCTTTAGAAGGTTCACCCCTTTTCTTTCAATACATTGTGGGAGAACAGTGTCGACCAGAAGCTAATTAAAAAATCAATCTGGGGTTCAGTTCCCACACTTGTAGTGTGAAGCACTGAGGTGTGACTTTACATACTGCCAGATAGTGGACAAGTGTGTGTCCCATGTCTGAAAAATTGCAGCAGGCTGTGCTCTTCATTCTTGCTCTTTCTCATGTGTCTTATACAGAACAAAATCCAGCGTGGGGATATATATATTTATACCCAAGTACAGAACTTTATGTTGAAAAGCACAATAATGCAGTAGAGACAGATAATTCCAACAACTACATGAGATACACATCTGTGCATTAGTCATTATGGATTGCCACAAGACAAAAATGCCCATTCTCTAGGTAACATAGGACATTGTTTTCACCAACTATCCATTTTATTTACTACACATTATTGAAAAGCAATCCTATAACCTCTGGTCATCCCTTCTGACATGAACCCTCTGTGGGGTTTGAAAGGCATGTTGACTTTTTTTTTTAAGGTTCATTTTTGGCCTTTTTATGCCTTTATTAGAGAGAACAGTAGAGTAAGAAACGGGAGAGAGTGGGAAAGGACATGCGGTAAATGGCCGAGGTCGGACTTGAACCCAGCACAGCCGCTACATCTCTGCACATGGGTCACGCGACATAACCGCTAGCACCCCTTCTTTTGAAAATCACCAAATGTCAACATTTGTCATAGCCACAAACTGTAAAAACAGAAGGAATTACCTTTTTTCTTTACTTCAGACTTTACCCAATATAAGCTTAAAATTGTGATATTTAATCAAAATCACTTTGTCACTAAATCACTTTTAGCTAAATTCTATAACAACCAAAATATTCTGTGCTCTTCAGCGCAAATAGGAAACCATAAGGAACTCATCTGTGACCAACAGTCACTTGAGAAAAATTCAGAGACTTTTTAATTGAACCGGGCTGAACTGCAGGCTGTGTTTTCACAGAACAGATAAGAGAAATAGTAAAATACTGTAGATATGTAGAAACACCATTTATTTCTAGTATTGGTGACCTTTGTAGGGACTTGAAAAAATGTTGTACATGTTAATTCTGGGTTTTACATTTTTTGAAAAATAAATAATCAGTAAAATTCAACTTTAGTTTTTCAATTATGATTTCTGTCATTATAACTGTATCATAATTCACAAGCCATTTTTGAGTCCTCTCTCCTTCTAGTCATGATCGTGCTGTTCCCATAGAGGTGCAGAGCTTTATATTACTGTAAAATGACAGGGGAAAAGAAAGCCCAGAAACTGCTTGGGCTATAGAGGGTTCAACTCTACAATCAGCCCAACTGATGCGACTAATGTCATATGCAAACTGTGCAAGGAGAGAATAAGCAGAGGCCGGGATTTTAAACATCTGGTCCTCTATCCAAATACAAATACACACACAGATTATTTTGTTGGTTCAGCAGATACAGATAATCTCTGTACACTTATAATTTAGAGCTAAGTGTCAACTGCACCACATCAGTGCCAGGTTTCAACAGTGATGTGCCTTTAAACCATTTTAGTGCTGATAATCAACAGAAGTAAACAAATTGCCTGAATATGACCCATTTCATGTCCAAACACTGTTTAGTTTTGGCAAATTCTTCTTCTCCTGGTTTCAAAAATATATTCTAAAGACAAAAACGACACTTTCATACATGTTTCATGCTTTAAAATGTCACAGAAACCATTCAGAGTAACATCACGATAAGTTTTGGTTTTACCTCCAGCTGCTCTTTGGGCTTTTCAGATGGACTGCTGCATCAATTGCATTACTCCTCTCACCTCCTGAATGTGCGTTCATTCTCATCTGATTGCAACTTTAATGTGTTACATCTAATCATTTGTACGTGAAAATTAAATAAAACCAACAAAGCATCTGAGCTCTGTGTATTTGTGCAAAACTCATTAATCAAATGTGTCTCAGTCATAAACTTGTCAAACTTCCACATGCTTGCAGTCTTAACAGTTCATGAGAATGCACCACATAAGTTTGCATTCTGACTTTTATGATGACGCTGATCTTTGACCAACTTTAAAAGAAGAAAAATCTACACAAGCTGATGCAAAGTCACCTCCAACCCTTGCCTGCGCATATGTTTGATGTCATCAGATACCTTTAGAAAGCATCAGGCTCTGCCGCGTTGAGAAAAGATCGCTCAGCTCATTTGATTTGCCAGTAAAAAGCCCTTTGAATGCAAACTGCAGATTTGTACTTAGGAGTCTGTGTACATCAATACCCTTGATTGCTCATTTGAGCGAGCTGTAAAATGCTTGATGGATGTTTGCTTCAAAGCTACACGTCTCCCCACTCATTTTGGGAAATAGGTACTCGTCCTAATAAGCTTTTTTTTGCCATCTTGGAGTGGATAGAAAGTATATATCTGGATTGTGTTGTTTTCCCTCCTCGAGTCAATTAGTTTTACATTTGCTTACGCTTTTCGTTCATTTGGAGCTTTTTATCCAGCCTCGTCATTTCCTACCGCCAAATAATTCCATCGGCAACTTTCTGAAGACGTATATGATGATCACAGGATTTTTCAGTGTGTTTCTCAGCACGTCAGCATTCATGCGGCACCCGAGCCACGGCGGCGAGGACTCCGGGAGGGACTGATTGATGAGGAAGTGAGGACGACTGTAATGAGGAATTTCCTTCCAAGACCGAGGATCAGCCTTTTACCCCTGTGCGCCGCTCTAATGATGATGATGATGAGTTTTGGGATGCTTCTGTCCACTACTTGGCAAAGCGTAAAAAAGAAGGGATATTGAAGAAAACAGTAAAGCTCTGGGTTTTTATTTCCAGCATAACCTCACTTAAAACCTCTGTGTCTGAAACCTCCATGTACATAAGAATTCTCAGTTAAAGCAGAAAAAAAAGGCCTCAAGTCCTTGAAACAAAATCTGCATAAAACTGTATTTTCTCACAGTTTATTTGCTTAAGTTGCTTCAAGTGTTTAACTTGCTTACTGCAGATGTTAAAGGATTAAAGCATTGCTTTGTGAGTCTCTTTGCAGGCTGCTGAGTCGCACTTTGCAAACACATGCACGACTGACCAACGTATGAAAGTCATTAATTAAAGAGGACTTCTGATATTGTGCAATATTTGCTGAGCCGGTCATTTAAACAATGTACAAAAACATTAGGGACACACATCTCCTTTTGCACATCTTTAATTGTCATAAAATTAACAACTGCTCTGCTTCTCCTCCATCTGCGATCGTGGTGCAGATTTAATAAGAGAAATTAGAGTTAGGGTGGATTATCGACTTATCAATGTGCCTCGTGAAAAATGAGTCTGTAATATTTTATCCATTCAGTGCTTCATCCTGAAGCATGTGCTGCATAATGCATGTTGAAAGAGCATCACCAAGTGGCTGCACAAAGAACTGCTGTCATTATCAGAGACTAGATGTCCTGATAGATTGTAGAACTGTCGACTTCATTTCTGCACACTGGTGATATTTCTACAAAATTAATGATCCAGCTGAAAAATATAAATGTCTCTTGCACCATTTCCCATGTACAACTCTATCATCTCTGCGTTTAGGAATAATATGATGTGCAATCTGTCATCAGTGACTAAAAGCAGAGATGATGCATTTGTTTGAATTATTACAGACAGTTTCCAGATTAAAGGAAGCTGATGTAACACGCGTAACAATACCACATATCTAAAAACCGGCTCTGTTTTAACCTCACTGAAACCGCCATTTTTTGCTCCTGTCACATTTTTACTAAATGTGGGCTCATTTTTCACTGCAATATAAATTCCTGCAACCTCTATGGAAACAGCACAACCATGGCTAGAAGTAGAGAGAACTCAGAAATTTCTTCTGTGCAGTATAACTCATGATGTCATAAATCCTAAAAGAGAGAAAAAAAAAAAAAGAAAGTAGAATTCTTTGATTATATATTTTACAAAAACTGGCAAATTAAATGAATCAAAGCGTGCAACATTTTTCCAAGTTCCCAGAGGTATTAACCAATACTGAGAAAAAATGTATATACATGCTATACATATTTTCCTATTCATATTTTTACAACCTGTACAAAGTAGGTATTTTTCACATCAACTCTGGGGAGATATTTCACCATGCAGAATGTATCTTCCAATAATTCTCTGACAACTTGCTTCTCTGTATACTGTTTTTGAGCCATGCTGCATTTATTTTATTGATCACGTATGTTTTATTTTACTCCTAATCTGTCTAATGTATTTCTGCTCTGTGAATACACAGCCTGCAGTTCAGCCAAACAGTCTCTGAATTTTTGTCATGTAACTGTCAGGTGCAGTTGAGCCACTTACGGCTTCTCTGTTGTGCTAGGGAAAACCATTTTTTTGTTTTTCACAGGATCTAATCTAAAAAAAAATATTATAATAATAATGCATTGCTTTTATATAGCACCTTTCTAGACACTCAAAGACGCTTTACATTGCATTATTCATTCACTCCATACTCGATGGTGGTAAGCTACGTATGTAGCCACAGCTGCCCTGGGGTAGACTGATGGAAGCAAGGCTGCTAATCTGCGCCATCGGCCCCTCCGACCACCACCAACCACTCACTCTCACACTGCATTCACCCAGGCTTCCTGGTGTTCCTCACCGTCTCCCATCCAGGTACTGACCAGGCCTTACCTCGCTTAGCTTCTGAGATCTGACGGGATCGGGCATCCACAAGGCGGTATGGCCATTTTAACAAGACATGTAGAATTATGTGATTTTGATTAACTGTCATGACTTTAAGCTTAGATTTGGCTAAATTCCCTGATGAAAGCAGAACACATGATGCGCTCAAGGACCAGAAAGTTAAGTATCTGATGATTCTTTCTATTTTTACAGTTTCTGGCTCTAATATTTAATTTTGGTGGTTTTTAAAAAGATAATGTACCATCAAACAAAATTAACACATGTTGATCACTTTTTCCACCATACCACCGGCAGGTTTTGGGGTTCTGAGGGTTAATTATTCTGACTTTCCTAATGAAATTTATAGTAAACTACCACAGATTTATTACTAATACTACCTTGTTCAACTCTGACACATTTTAAATAACAGAATGTTATTTAAAATGAGGCAAAATTTTCAAACTACATTTTAACTATACTTTTTTCCAAAATAAAGCAAAATATATTTGACATTCAACATATATGTAGCTTTTAGCTTTTTCTTCTAACCCAAAGTAAATACTGCAACAAATATACGCGTTCTATGCTCACTAGGTGGCAGCATTTCCAACCTGATCCCTCTGATGTTATCAGTCTTCATTTTGCCTTTTGTTATTGACTGAGCAGATGTTATGAAGACTGATGGGTCAGACGGGACAACGGAACTCAACTTCTCATCTTCCTCTGTCTGCAGACTGTGTTTTGTATTTCAGCACACTCTAAGGCTCCTCGCAGAGCTCTTGAAAACATCACAACACGTTTCGTTTTATGCCGACACAAAGCGTTGTAAGAAAAACCAACAACGTGGCACTTCTAATTTGATTCCTTTTCAGGCTGCGTTTGAGGTGGCTTAATTAGAGGCGAATCTTGTCAGGGCTGGAATGTGTCTTTTCCTGGTAGAAATATTCTCTGATCACCTCCAGCTGAATACCCAGTTGTTTTAACTCAAGCTTATCAGCTGCATATGCTTTTCCCCCCCACAGCTGTCAGGCATATTTTCATACTCCAAGTCTCACTCCTGCAGGCGGAGAGGGATGAGACATCACAATGTGTCACATATATACCCACTGTGCTTCTCCGTACCAAATTAAACAACTCAATACCTTCAACCATGTGGTTTATAAAAGAGCGCAAGAGGCAACCTGCTGCAGTAAAAACCTCTGGATTTCTATCCTCTGACTGCATGTCAGATGACTCCCGGTATAACTTGGCGGATATTATGAGAAAATACTTCAGGATCTCAATCTCGGCCATCAAACACTCCAGCCGCACCATTGAAAACATTCCTTTGAATAAGCTCTTTGAAGATCTCCTGACACGATATGTTCACAAGGAAAACGTAGCTTTTATAAGCGGGCAATCATTTTTATTAGGCAAATCACTGTCATTCCAAACGGGAACAGAACACAGAGCGAACATCCAGATGTAAGGAAGCGTGTCCGTTAGGTTAGGTGATTTATGAGCCGTGGCCGCAAACAGGGTGAGGTCATCGACATCTGCCCATCAGCCACTGTCATGCCAGCGTCTCAAGTTGGTGATTTTGGGGAGTTTTCTTGCAAATGCAACTGACACCACCCTGTATCGTCTGGAGTTTATGGAGGTTATGATTGTGCAGCTTAGCATTATAGCAGCTCATCATTAGAAACCACATCTTTAGGAACAGCTCTTGGTCACTCCTGCAGCCCTGTTATTCCAATGTGGCTAATGTGGCGTGTATAATAGTAGCTGAGTCGAGCAAAGAGAGGGATGGTTGGATGGATGGATAGATGGATAGACAGAGGTGGTAGTATAACTCGCTGAGTGGGAGAGCCAATTACACAGCATGAGCGAGAGCAGACAGCCTCCTGCTCTCTCCGGCTTCCAGGAATCAGCACAGATTTTCACAAAAAACATCACAACAGCTGGGACACAGTCAGGGAGAAGCACTGTTGTGTGGATAATAACTGTCCTGATGCATTCAAAATTCAAATCCTTTGAAAATTATCAATGCTGCTCCTCCATATGCTTTATCTTATTCTAATCACACCCAGGTTCATCCAGTGCGGTTCTCACAGGCATTTGGGATAATATTCAGCGTTTCCCACCAGATCTCTCCTGGCCATAACAGAATTTTTGATAAGGGGGACGGGAAAACATCGATAGGCCATGGGATGCGGGCTAATGCTCCCTTATCTTTCCAAACACATCGAGCGCAGTAATGAAGAGGTGCTGGGTTCACATGGGAGTTCTGGCATGTTGTGCTTCAACGCGGCTCCCCAGGTTCCTAATTTGATTTGGCACGGTGCAGCCGAGCCACAGGTGGAGCAGAGGGAAGCCTCAGAAGGCACGTATAAGTGTGGATTAAGATTTTGCTTTCATTTTGAGGATGCAATTTGTTTTAATCAACCAATCAGTCTGCATGTGGATTGTAATAAAACTTCACTAATCAATATTTTCACATCAACATCGGGGTTCCTCATAATGACAAACCCTGATTGAGCAGCTCCACAGTTCCCCTCAGCTTGATGGAGCAGTTTTATAACTTTCAGCTCTTTCTTGTGGTTTTACAGCCAACAGCTTTACTGTTTTGGTTTAGTTACACCGACTCTCATAGACCTGGAGCCTGTTACAGATGCTGGGAAAAGCCTGGATTAAAGTCAAACACCTGACTTGAATTACCCTAACAAATCAGTCGGGGGCATTAAGGTCAGTTTAAGTTCACACAATCAGGCTTTTTCAATACATAGTGGAGATAACTACAGTATGTGTGCAAGCTATTCTCAAGCAGCCCATGAATAAGGGTCAAACTGATCCATTATGGCACACAGCAGTGGTACAGAGAAAGCGGTAATGTTTGCAGCCACAGACAACACTGATTAAATCTTAGGTAGAATACCTTCACAGTATAACAGAAAACCTGTAGGTTTTTAAAATGTCTTACACAAAAATAAAGTTGCAGTTGTACTGTTAACTGTTTATGTAGCAGTTATAACTATTGGGGTAATTTAGATTGAGTCTTATTTCAAGTGTCATGTCTAAATGTTTGATATCATACAACACATAATCGAACATGTATGTAGGTGTACATTTTAGCATTTATCAGTGTGTTCTTTATTGAAGTTATTATTAATTAAAATTTTCTGTAAACTTCCATTTTTGGACATATACTGGGTAATAAAGTTAAATAATATTCCAGCACACCAGAGAGAAAATCTGGGCTTTCCAACACGTCGTTACTATACAAACTCTGGTTAAGCAGCAATTCAGGCTTAAGGGGCCTTCACACCGCCGCGCGGCAACGCGCCGCCTCCAGTCATTTCAATGAGGGACGGGCGGCAGACGGGGAGCGGTTGTGAAAGCGGCAGTAGGACCCAGAAGTGGTTGCCGCCCACGTGAACGCGCACAGATTTTGCCCTGCCGCTCGGAGTCCAGCGTGTTGAACTTTCTGGCGGCAGCCGCCTGGCAGCAGCCAATCACATCGAAGGAGGGAGAGAACCCGGAAATAGCAGGCTTCGTGGGTCACCGTATTTTCCCCTCCGTTTTATAGTCTGTAGTACTGTAATGTAAAATTGTGGAACCAACAACTGAAACGTATTTCTAGAGGGGAATTCTTTTGATGATGGAGCCGTATTTTTCTCTCCGTTTTATAGACTGTGTTACATTACACAATAAACAGGGATTGTGAGTTTCTACTCGGAGGTACGTGTTAGTGGGGAGGGAGTGTTGTGAAGGACATTTGAGCGGGCTCTGCTGTGATGTTCGCTGAATCACCTCTACGTCACTGCCGCCTCGTACCCTATGCTCGGACCGCGGCGGCAGCAACCGCTTTAAAAAACGATCTGCATTTCAGGGAACTCCGCCGGCAGGGAGGCAGTTTTCAGGGCAGTTACCGCGCGGCGGTGTGAAACGGGCTTTAGTGTGACAGTTAGCCTGACTTTGACCAGGATAGTTTTTAAACATGAGTTTGGGTTACTTAACTTGTACTATGTTAAATTTGCTTAATGGAACCAAAATAACCTGACAGTGAGTCAGGCTAACTGGAATAAGCCTGGCTTATTTGGGAATCTCACCAAGTGAGACTAGCGGGTTAGTGAGGTATGTTGAGCTTAAAGTCCGAGTTTTCAGTATCACGAAGGTGGATCTCTTTTTACCTGGCTAGATCTCCATGGTATCTTGTGCTGTGGAGCTAACCTGGTCCGGAGCAGATTATGTTCTGAGTTTCAGATTTAAATCGGCTGTAAGAAAATTGATTATTATACTTGTTTTTTGTTTTTTTTTACAGAGAATATTAAATCAATAACATTAATTTCACTTTGACCAAAAATTAAAGTGATGTCCTGCATCATGGGACACTGTCAGACCTTAATGCACTTCACTACAATACCATGTTTAAATATATGAAGTTTAAAGTTTAAGAGCTCTAATGTGCAGTCATCAGTTGGAAATAAGTGGCTGCATTGATCGGTAAAAAAAACTTAACACGTTTAACAGTCTTCAGGCCCCTGGATCCCAACCACAGCACAGGTGTTCTCTATGAAAATACTTTCTAAAAACCACAATTCACGATGCAGCCAGCACCAAACGTCTGGCAGAAAAAGATAGTGACTATTTGTTGCTATGGTCCACACACTTCCTGCAGTTGTTGGTGGAGACCAAAACTGAGCTAAAATGGCAGAATATTTGACAAACCAGCTGGCCAGAAACAAACTACAAATTATTGCTAATGTTGCTTCATACATCCTACGTTTGTAAGTAGGCAACTGTTGGCTAACCTGTTACTTTATGCCATGGTGCCATCAGGGCTGGAAAACCCAAAGTCCCCGAAAGTAAAAATCCTTTTCCGTTCTAGATGTTTCCATTTGAATCAGGTGTGTTGGATGAGGGAAACATCTAGAACGGAAAAGGATTTTTACTTTTACTTTTTTACTTGTTCCCATTTGTCTTCTCTGTGTTTTTCTGTCTGGGCGTGACCACCTGTTCCTCATCACAGGCAATCACACCTGAGATTCACCCACCAATCAGCAGCTACAGTACTTAAACCCCAGTTCATCACTCCACTTCCTACGTGATCGTGTGGTTGCATCGTTGCCCAAACTCTGCTTGTAGTTTTGATTTCTAGCATTTTGCATTCAATCTTCCCCCAACTTTCTTATGCCTCACGTTCCAATCTACTCTGGTTGTCTTTCTCATTCTCACTCGCCACTACCAAGCTCTAGACTGCAACTCACAGTCTCAGACAGTATGTTCAACCTCGTCAGTTTCCAAATGGTTAGTCAGCCAACCGTCAAATGTCATCTACTTCAGGATTCCCACACCATCCACTCACCTGCAACTCCACTCTGCTCTCCAATTCCCCCTCTTGGCTTGCCTCTCATCTCAAAGACTGTTTGCAGTAAAACCATTAAACTGTGCAACCGAGCCTGTGTTCTGCATTCAGGACTGACAGAACCATTAACTGTAACACTTTAAGGTGATAATATGTCAGTGTTTTGTTCCCCATGTACTTCCACTGCCCAGAAATGGCCTGAACAATCACTCATTGTTGTCTTTAAAATAGGCTCCACTACCAGTCACTTGATTTAAGCTCAAATGTGAAAGTCCTCTCTTTCCTTCCTGAACTACAAGCCCGTTGGCGGAGGGCCGAGACAGCAGTAAATTCGCATTTTAAATTGTCACACTTGCTGTAAATGTTGGCCTTGACAAATGTCATTTTCCATCTCATGTCCTCCACTCAACTCTCTGTCTCATCCTTTATGGGATTAAAACTGGTGTTTTAAAGAGAGAAAAATAACAACAGAGCGCCATATTCTGATTGTAATGCATTTCAGATGTGATACCAACGTGCATTATCTTGAGTTATAACGAGAGTTGGCTGATTACGTCTAGGTCTATTGAGGTCTATTGTTATGCTCGAAACCTTGGCTAATGAAATGCTGTGGCTCATTGGGAAAGAGAGTTAGACCCAAAAATCAGTGGGGTTCAAAGCCTTCTTCAACCCCAACCACTCTGTAATTGAAAGCTTGAAGAATCTCTCTGCTGCACCACATAACCACTAAACTATTTTTCCCCGATTCCTTGTAATGAATTCTTGTGTTTCGCAGCATTATCAGGCATGCTTTTGATATAAACTCTCATAAAACAAGTTTCCCAGCACTCTGATATGTAGAATTGTGGGTTGCAGAAAAGCCATGCTCCTCATATAGCTCTGCAAATTTGCAAACTTATCCTAGCGAGGGGGTTCTTGTACGAAGATAAATCCTGGCGGGCCTCCATCGAACCAGCCTGTGTGAGTAATGAGAGAACAGCTTTAGAGGTGGACTCAGGTAGTGATCCATCATGTAAACACGGCAATACATTTGATTTCCTTTCAGATTTCAGAAAATGAATGTTTGTTGATGCTCAGCCTGGCTTCTGTTGAACTCGATCGGCGGTTGGTGCAACAACAGGTGGCCGGGACTCCAAACTGTGAATGAATTCCGCGCAGCGTGACTGGATTCTGGCACATTTTCCTGTTTGGAGAAGTATTAATCATTAGGACTGGGGCAATCGGTTTACTGCCCGGTTTTGTTTTAACTGTAGCTGCTTTGAACCGAGGTTGTGCTTCAGCATAAACACGCTCAGGAAGCGCAGCATCTGAAAAGGGAATAGCAGAGTTTGCTTCTCGCAGAACAAACAGCAGTAATGCAATGTTTGTCTCTGTGTGTGAGGACTCGAGCCAGCTCACCAGAGGCCGCCTGCCTTCCCCCATTATGTGTTTGGTGTCAAACTGACTGTGAAGAAGTGAACGGGGCCCCTGGGAGTCGTATACCAACTCACACTTTGCTTACGCTCTCATTTCTCCACAGCCTGATTTGTATCTCATCTGTATACACTCTTGACGTTTAATAAACTGTGCTGGCAAATGTCCTCGTCCACAACTTTCAGTGTTAGAATATGTCTTTGGTTCCAATCCTGGCTTTTACAAGTTGGTGTTGTTTTCCTCTACAGAAGAGGAAACACGTTTACGAGAAACAAATGATAGAAAACAAAGACAACAAAGATTCATTGGCCTCCAGTCACATTTTACAACAGTCCAATTTAAGGAAACAGATGTGCGTGTGCGAGTGGCTCAACAGATGCTTTTACTTTGGAACTTGGACAGCGAAGCTCAACACACAGACACTGACATGTGAGATCTTTTTTTAAATAATTCCACTTCGTTCAACACCTTTTTCCACAGTCGAATCTGCTGAACTTTTAACCTCATCATCTCATCGACTGGACAGGTTGGGATCATCTCCTCCAGGAAAATCTATAATTGATGAACGAGCTCAAGAATGCGTTCCTTGTGGGCATTTCTCTGAAAATACAAGCATATATGGTCGCATTCCTGCAGGAGCTGTCTGTCGTCTGCCCTCGCGACCGAATCCAACTTTGCCCAGGAAATCCTTGTCTGGTTGCCGTGCCAGGGCGGCCCCAACATCACATAGCAGGTTTTAAAGGGTCCAGAAGACAAAAATACAGACACATGCTTCTCATAATCATCATCAACATAAACAACACAACCAGAACTGCTTATGTTAGCTGACTGAATAATTAGCATAAGTTTGATGTTTTAAGCACTGACCCCATAAGCAATGTACTTCATTTACATTTTTTCAATAATAACATGCATGGATGGCTTAGTTTCCAAAGTCATGCATATGCAGAAATATGCAGTCAATACTAATCTGTCAATGCAGCTACGAGTAAATAGATTAATTGTGTAGTTCTTGACCTAAAAACATTCCAACATAAAGCCACAATGCATTTTGGTAAAATAAATACATATATATTGAGTCGTTATTTCATCTACTGTAACACGAGAGAATACATGACTTGACTGTTTTATGGTCTGTAACTCAACAAATCCAGTTACTACAGGGAAAGTGCATGGTGTTTTGCAGCTCCCTCTTGATACACATAAAAAAACTTTAAAAAAAAATACCAAATACATTTTATTACCATCACAAAACATGTACAAACCAATAATGAAATATTAAAATTAGATGAAATTAATTTAATCTGCAAACTGGCTGCAGCACGTTTCCATCTTTTTCCAATAAATCAAGTCACCTTTATTTATATAGAACATTTAAAACAACAGACTTTGACCCAAAATGCTTTTCAAGATTGCAAGATTAACAATTCAAAGGTATGTGACAGGTTGGTAACTGCAGATCAGGAATGTGTAGCCTTAAAACCAAGAATTTCTGCAGAGAGGTGAAGGGGGAAAGAGGTCAGAGAGGTAGAAACTACTATTATTAACTAAGTTAATAAGACAGCATACATGGCAAACTTTACATTAGGTCTTAATACTGCATCTGCTCAGCTCTGTTTTGCCGTTTCTCCTGGTCATGAGGCTTTTCAGAAAAGCAACCGCCTTTTGTTTTCTGCTCAAAAATGTTGGCTTTGCAGAAAAGCAAACAACAAACAGGAACAATATTTGCACCCGCACTCCCCACTGCCGGCCTCAGATTCACACTTAACACAACCCAGAGGTTCCTGTTCTGCCGTCTGCAGCTTCAAACCTCCCCTGCTAATGTGCACATCACGACTCCACATCTTGGCTCTGTTCAGTTTGTGTGTTTGGCAAATGTCAGTGGAAGCTATGAGGCCGCTGGAGTCTGTAATGTCTCCCACAGTTATGCTTGTGGGCAATTGTCTTATATAAGAGTCAATATGAGTGAAATTTGTCATGGTTCCAGCCTGGCCTCCTCCCTTTTTCTTGGGTTTCTATTGTTTTTTCCTGTTCCTTGTATTTCCTGTTGGTGCCCGGCTTGTGTCTCTCTATTTTTTTGTCTGTCTGAGTGTGCCGACTTGGGTCCAACTAAATTATAACAGAAATTATAACCCCACAAAAACTACTGCTAACAAGCTAATGATAATAACACTTGTTTAAAACATAGCTCACGGTAATATGGCTGGGGGCTTATTTGGTCATATTTCAGAGGTATGTGCCCAAAGTTCATGTATTTTCTGTTACGTTGAACTGGCATTTGCTTCTACTAAACAACATTCCATTCCCAAAATGACAATCCCATAAAACTAAACTGTATGCTCATTTGCATTTTGGAAGAAGGGTAGTTTCTCGAGGAAAGGTAAGACTGTTATGTAGTAGAAAAGGATACCAGTCCACGTAAGGAGGATGGAAGCATGTCGGCAACAGGACTTTCACTGAGGAGACTGGGGTTCATATTCCTGTCTTGCTGCATCTTACACTTAAGTTTTGTTTTTACTTTGCTGCTCTGTTTCTTCAGGCAGCTGTTACATTTGTGATAATTCCTCTTAGGTAAATGCTCTTTACAGTAAATGTGCTCCCAAAAGGGTTCTTTTTACTGCATGTCTTTTCTTCTAGCTCCACCAACCCCTACCCCCTTTTTTCTGTCTTGTACTTTCATCTTGTGTAGACAAAACACAATATCAGCACAACTGTGATTCCTGTCCATGCATTCATTCTATAGATGCTATTGTAATCACATGAAGAAATGAAACTACCACTGAGTTTGCTGACTGCCATGCATCAAATCTACAGTACCTGCCATGAGATCGTAAATATGGTAATCCATTACAGTAACTGCTCTCCGTCTGTAGGGATGGACTCGCATGCGGCAGATGGTTGTCTAACCCAATCTAAGTTTGAGACAAAGATGTCCGCCACACACTCCCCCCTGGGAAACTGGGCCCACAGGTTAATGCTGACCTAATCAATCAGAGCCTTGAATAGAATTAAGTGGGAGTATTCATGATGCTTCACTCAACCAATTAGGACTATTCATCTGCTTCGGGTGGAGGTGGTCCCATGGCACTCACAGGGTCGAACTAATTAAACATCCTGCTGCTGCCCTCCTACTCATTTCCTTAAAGCCTGGGCAGCTCCGTGGTGGATTGGGGCAGGGCGGTTGTTTCAGTTTTTGATGTGTTCCTGGGTTTGATTATTGATCTGGACATGGAGTCATCCCAGCTTGAATGTTTAGGAGTGCAGAAGTAATCAAGAAAATTGGGAGTGGCAGGTCACGGACCTTGTTGTAATTGAATTGTTGTGAGGCAGATGAATCGACAAACAACTCAAAGTGATATAAAGAAGAGGATTGGAGGGGATGCTCAGAATGACGACTCATGAAGGACTGCCATACTTTAAAGATTTGTCTTGGAGCTGGAATTAGAACCTGACAGATGACAGATGATGGGCGTGCTTGGCTCTGGGTGCGTTTGTTTGCCCTAAATTTTTTGAGGAACTTCCAAGTCCCGAGAGTTACCTTCATTTTCCCCCCTTGCTCACATATGTTTATAATCCTTATGATGGCCGCTATAATGAGCCTCTTCCTTATGACGAAGCAGTGCTGACCTTGGATGCAGCAGCAGCATCTTGATGAAGTCATAGCTCTACAATATAATCTTCTCCCCAAGCACTTCCACTTTCAAACTTAGAGGGAATTACACTCAGCACTGTGAGGGATTCAAATCCGAATTGATAGGGAAAGTGGAAAATTTGATTACCAGCCGCTAAAAAATGCTGCATTACCTTCACGCCGCAGTGCCACTCTGGCAGAAGAAAACTGAAGATTCCTGGGCTGTAATGAGAAAATTTGTTACAACTCAAAATGATCCTGCAGATCTTATTGCTGGCCCTGTTTTCCTGCAGGATAGAAATATGGTTTTCTAGCAAATGAGCACCAGAAAATATGAAACATTTAGAGACTAACTGTGATTCATTTTTCCAATATAAACTGATTGGATATGAAAGTAAAAATGCCTGAGATTATTTAAATGCACTGCAGAGTTCCAGCAAGCACAGCAGTATTGCTATTAGCAGCAAGAAGTTATTCACATGACGCAGTTTTACTACCAGGGATATTGATTTAACTGTCCAGGCCTCAATCAGTGTGTCACTCAGGGTTTAATTGGCCTTTTGATGCCCTCTGGCTGAAATAAAGGCACAAATAAATACCAGTTACTGAAGCAAAGAAGGCATAGCAGCCACCTGCATGGCTTCATTCAGTGAAAATGGTGCATACTATAGATTATGTGGCTTTTACAAAATCAGTCAAGGTTTATTAGAAAAGAAAAGTGGAAAAAAGAGGCAGAAACAGGAGAACATTCACAATTTAAAGCTGCATTAGTTGAGGCAGATGAAAAAGATTTCCAAAAGTCAAGCAGTTCTCAGGCTTAAGCTCTATAGAGCCGGAAACCAAATGCTGAAGTCAGCATAAAATGCTAATAAAGATAATGACAACATGCAGATATTTAGCAGGTGTAATGTTTATTATATTCACCATCTTAGTTAAGCATGTTAGAAAGCTTATATTTGCTATCACTAAATACAAAGTACAGCTGAGATTAAGGGGAATGTCTTTAGTTTTGCAGGTATTTCATCATTTTGTCAGAAAAGAAATACAATTTTGATCTACTAATTAAACTACTGGAAGTTAACCCTTGGGACGCCGAGCTGTTTCTGGCTGTTTTTTGCTCCTGTTACTGGAAGAAATCTGGAATCTATGTGCAACAAGTGCCCACATGTGTTACCAGTACTGGGAAAACAAATTTGTGACACCATATATTATAGATATTTTATTATGTACATTTTTATTTGTTTCCATAGTTGCCTCCTATCTGCTCTGTGTAAAGACAGCCTTCAGTTTAACTGAATAGTTCCTGGATTTTTGTTGATCACAGCTATATTATCTTATCTTATCTTATCTCTATGTCAGTCTTAGCATCTCAGTTGTGCTTAGGAGCTCAGATTTTTTAGTTTTTTACAGAATGTTGTTTCTGTAAACTACTTATTTTTGGCAAATTCTTAAATCAGACATGTAGAATAATAATAACTTTGATTAAATGCCACGGTTTCATGCTTAGATTGGATTAGGACCATCAAAAAGTTGAAAATCTGACAATTCTTTCTGCTTTTACAGTTTCTGGCAAACACATTTTGGCAGTTCTTAAAAACATAACCTTCAACCCCACCAGTGAGTTTTGGGGTTTCAGAGGGTTAAGGTTTCTACACACTACATGAATATCGTAACTAAATTTCATGGTAAACCACTGAATTGTTGTTGTGAAATTTCCGTCCAAACCACCGACATCTATGTCATGATGGTGGCAGAGCATAGGTCAGGAGATCACCAAAGTCATAAGGTCATCCATCCAATAGCTGTTTTCATTTTTTTTTAGTCTGGACCTAAATAAAGGACCTTTTATTGACATCCACATCACTGGAGTGACTAAAAGCAGTTAAAGTTAAAGCTGCATTCATTGATTTTTTTTTCGCTTAGAAGCAGAAGAACAAGCTGAAAACCCAACATTAACATTATTACCTTGTAAAAATTTCATGGCGAACATGCTTTAAAAAAAAAACCAATTGCTTTTTTGTACAGTTTGCACATTTAAAACCAGAGGCAAAGGCAGTAGCTTGTAGTTATTAAGTACGATAAATAAATTATGATGTAGTATTATAGATGAGGATAAAACTTTATTGATCCCAGAGGGGAAATTCACAAGCTACTTACAGTAATGGATAAACTCTATAAAGTAATTAAATTATCCTTACCAGCTGCAGCCTTAAATCATGTATAATCCAGTATCATACAGTATATTATTGTGAGTACTTTCTACCTACTTTTATCAAAGTAAACATCTAAATACATGACTTTTACTTGTAACAGAGTATTTTTAAACCACGGTAATGGTACTTTTACTTAACTACAAGATCCAGTACTTCCTCTACAGCTGGCCAGAGGTCAACCCAAGAAGAAACCAAATGAACAAACAATATATTCCACAGCAAGTTGTGATTGGACTCTAAGTAAGTGTTACGTTTCAGCACTTTTCAGCTAATGCAGTGTCTGCAGAGTGTATATGCAAACTCACTGTTACAAACATCATCCATCACGATGAGTAACAACTGGCCCAATTGAGGCTCTTTACAATGAATTAAAGCTAATTGAATTCTCGTACGCTGATGACAGAATGCTTTCAGACGTTGATTTATTTTGAGATTAGTCACGCTCGTCAGTTCACCCCTGACCTCGGGGAAGCATATAAAACAGCAGGAAGTTTACACAAGCCCCAATTTATAAGTGATGGGTGACACAGGGCCCATATATCCGCCTGGTCCCTGCCGTCCGGGCACTCTAATCTGATAAATGGGCCTTTGTTTCACATGAATTTATACGTCATGTGGATGTAGCTGAGCTCAGTACATATATTTACACTGAGTCTGTGTCGTAAGGTTGGAAAATAAATAAGAAAAAGTATATAGAATCATTGAAATCCATAAAATGTGACTAAACTGGAAACGTTTTCTGTATACAGTTGAGGCAAATGTGGAGGAAAAGCAGAACCATAACATAACACTGATGTAAAACAAGCCACAATTTTTGGAAAGGCAGTACCACTGGCAACACATTGTGTTTAGAGTGGGGCCTCATAGGGCTTCTAGTGTAATACCAGCTGCGTGAAATCAGCTTTTATCTGGTAATGATACAGATAACACATTGTTAAATCCAACATCTGCTAAATACAAATTGGGGTTTCATTCATTCTTAAAGTTGCAACACAAATATGACCAGTTGCTGGAATATTTCTTCCATTTTACCGTGCAAAGAGGGCAAATGTTGACCCAGAAGGACAAGAGTGCCTCGTTTGAGCAGTGTATCCACTAAGTGGTGAGCCTGTGTAGTGTTCAATAAATAATACAAATGTACTGCTGTGCACCAGGAGTTACAAGGCCAGGAAACCATGACCTACAAGCTGAGACATAATTTGAACCTCTTCTTGTACGATATGTTTGCCTCCACAGGTGAATGGCTTTCATGGGCGTCTGGGGGCCGGTTGGTTGAGGGGAACGGCAGGTGAAGGTGAAGGGAAGTCTGCAGATCCTCTGGGGCCGGATAATTTGAGGTGGGTATCTGGGAACTGAGCGTTCACGGTTCATGGTGAGCGGCTGCCAGGATTGCAAATCCGTGGGGAAGTCTTTGGTGTGTCAAAGGGTTTGCAGCCACCTTCCAGGTCCAACACATGGGAACTGACATCATGCATCTGTGTCTAATGCCAGGGTCGGGTAAGGGATACGTCTTGACCCCTGGCCTTTGGTGAAATTCAGCCATTCGTCACGCGTCGCAGGACCAGGGGCTCCGGCTCCTGGCACATCTGTTCATAATGCAGGTAGCGTGGGGGGGCTGCAGCTTCCGTGAATCCAACCAATCTGCTGATGTATATAAATTGATGGCAGTTGAGCCATGTGCTTCTAGAGAGACCCCGGCTCTCAGGCTAATGAGGTTGTATATCCTTTGAGTTTTACCCACACCGAGGCAGACAGTACTCACCTTTGAACTGAGAGAAATCCAAAATAATCTTGATGTCTTAGGAGACAGTTTAAAATACTTATTTTTCATGCACAGAGGCTCCATCCATCTTCACAATTCAAACAATGCCACGATTGTTGCAAAGTGTCCCATTTAGCTGTCCACTGGTGTTTAAAATGATTGGGAAAAGGGCCTTTAAGGGAATTTCAGTTGTTTACATTGTCCAAGATGAATGATGCTAGTTCTCTTTTGCTGTGTATGTGTTACTTTTTCTATGGCTTTTCATGATGGCAGACTCCTAAAGTGCTCGTCACAGAACAGAAAACATTTTTTTAGGTGCTCTTAGGCAGACCAAGGAGAGAAGTTACTGTATATTAAAACCCTTTATTTACTGTAGCTGAACATATTAGATAAAACAATGAGCAATTTTCACCCAACAGCTATTTTCTTACCAGCTTTTTCCACCAAACCAAATCTATTTCTGCGATGCAGACTCTCTGAGGCTGAAACCAGTCTGCATTTAACCAATATGCCTGGCAACTAAAAAGGATCATAATGTTGAAACCAGTGGGTGATATATTCAAGTATTTCTGCCATGTTGCGAGTGCCACTGTATACATAACTTCGGCTAAAAATATATTTTTTAAAAGGGCTGAGCTGCACAAAGTCTGATAAATTGCCTGAAGCAGTGTCACTGGAGTCAGCATCATTTGGGGCTGAACACTACAATTTTGAAAATGACAGAAACCTGGGGGAGTAGGGTTAGAAACACTGACGTTAAATAAAGATGGATGAACTCTTAGTGACGTTAGTGAAGAGCAGTTAAGCTCAGTGTGGTTGTTTTGGCCATCTTGGCAGTGCCTGATGCTTGCAAACTCCCTGCTGATCCAGAAATGAGCGAATAAAGTGGAGGCTGGGTGAAGCTAAGGCGGGCCATGGACTGTACTATAATGGTCTTGCCCTAATTAGAATTATGCAAAACATACGAATTGGGGTTGGAAAGATTTCCCCCAGTACAGTTGTCATGAACAAGGAAATTACCTGCAGAGGTCAAAAGCGGGTTTTTTTGTGTGTTTTTTCCACCAGGCTGTAAACATGTTTATTTCTGCTGTAAAGTTGGACATTTAAACATGGGGGTCTATGAGGATTGACTCGATTTTGGGGTCAGCCTCAAGTGGCCATTTGAGGAACTGCAGTTTTTGGCACTGCCATATTGGCTTCACTCTCCCCGGAAGTTGCCTTGTGATTAGAAATAAGTGAACTCACTGGACCTCTGTAGTCCACTCCTTTATCTCCACTTGAGGTTAGTGGCTCAACAAAGCGACACTAATTGCCACTAGCATCGGATAAAACACCCGAATTTCCAACCAAATGATCAGCTGTTGTTTTGAAATGTGGGTAATGTAATCACCATCATTTCTCTGATATCAAAGATTATAATTCTGGTTCTAGTGTGTCAACTTCAATAAAACGTGCTAAATCGGCTGAGTATTTGTTCAAGGTTCTGTGGACTTACTACACATCAAACTGATGGGATGCTCAGCCTTTTACATTCTTATTTTTACATTCATCCTGCCTTTGATTAAAGAGCCCATATTTCACACATTTTCAGGGTTTATAATTTTACTTTTGGTGTTTATTTACATGCTTTATTGTTCAAAAAAGGCATTCTTTTTGTCATACTGGACATTACCACAGCACCTCTTCTTACCCTCTGTCTGAAATGCTCTCTAATACCCAGCCCAGTCTGCTCCAATTGGTCATTTGGCTTGACAAAAGTGAGGCAAAGTTGATTACATACTGTAAACTCCAGATGTGAGTATGGGGATGTACGCTTAGCAGAAGCAGCTCAAGCAAGGAAATAATAGTAGATTGCAAAAAAGCTGCTCATTCTCTGTTTGAGGGTGAAACTAGCCACTAGACAGGAGTTTATGATAATGTGTTACATGATGACATAAATAAGTAACTGAGGAAAAGTCTAGACTCCAAACAAGGCAGTAAGTAGCAGTGTTTTCTTTAAGAAAAATGTAGTTTGTCTTGGACTTGGACTGTTGTTTGCTGACCTTTGACATGCACAAAAAATATAACAAAGTAAATGAAAGGTAAAAAACCATAAAGCACAATATGGGCTGTTTAAAACTCTTCCCACCATAAACAGTTCGTTGTGCAAAGACGTGCAGCGCCAGCAGAAAATCTGCTTCTTCTCCATTTCACTTCTCGGTCAGAGAGGTCAAGCTGTGATTGACACCAGGTCGGTGATGGACAGCTGACCCCTGACCATTAATGAGGGCTCAATCGGACAATCATGACCATTCAGAATTGACACTGACATGATCTTCTTAAAGCTGGGAACGCCCACAGAATATATATTACCATCAACCACACTGATCGCAGTGGCAACTATTGAGTGACCTTGTTGCTCTGAGCCGATCGAGAAGAAAAATCCCCTTTCTGCCTGATTGAAATTCCTGGAGGAGCTGCACGGATATCTGAAGTCACAGCGGTGATCCACAGTGACAGTCAAATTACAGGGATTCAGATGGAAAAGATAAGAAATATCAGCCCTCCCTCAAGCAGTTGTTTTTATCTCTATGTCTCTATCCTAAACTAGATCTGCTTAAGACATGTAAATTACGATAAATGCTTCTGGGGTGGAGTGTGCTTGTTGCAACGGGCTTTGTCTTTACCTTTTAGAAGATTTTGTCCAATTGGTATGTTTTATCTCATCAGTATCAGGGACTGAGGGTGTTTACAACCCAGATTTTATCAAGGTTTGTAGTTACAGTCCAAACAGCCTCACTTTTGATTTGAGAGTTTGACTGGAGGTGAAACCACAATGTTACCAACACAAGGGAATCAACTCAAGAAAAAAAACCTTACCCATGAACTAATATTGTAAATGAGGGATTTATTTTCTTTTTGTTTGTTTTCGCATGCATATTTTTGTTGTTTCTTTTCCTGCTACTGCATCGCAAAGAATGTATCATTGCATTCTGCACGGCTGATGGTGTTATCCATTATAAAAGACAAAGATGGACACAGTGACAGTTCAGAGAAATGAGCGATGAAATTCAATAAAACACTGCAGAAGGCAAAGTAACAAGACGGGAACTGGTATGGCAAGTTAATGAGCTGTAGCTGACAGGCCAAAATAGATTTGCCTCCGAAAATTATGATGTCGAACGACAATGGAGCTAGATGGGTGGGAAGCGTCTTGGGTGTAGCATAATGTACCATCTTATGCTGCTCCATCTTCAAGTCTGCCTTTGTCTCACTGGCATGTTCATCATTAAAATAATCTATTTAGCTGATAGCATCTGCTGAGTGGCCGTGTGCTTGCACCGTGAATGGCAGTCTTTCATTATGAGAAGAATGGAAAAATACACAATTAGAGGAGTTCATAGATTTGGAGATAACCCCACATATGCACTCATACACATGCATATATAAAGCAAGCTGCTAGATACATGTATGGTTAAGATACATGCTTATGTGCTTGGCTTTGCCTCTTCATAGAAATGAACCATTCTGCGTTTCTGTCTGAACCTTTTAGTGTATTTTTTAAAGATATAATGTCAGTTAACATTCAGGAGGAAGAATGAGTTTACTAATTTTCCGAAAATAATTTCAAATTACATGTTCCCTGCACTCTTTGTTCAAAGGCAAAGTAGGAGTTTCAAGCTTAATTGCTGGAGATAACATAAGCAGTCATTCTGATAATTGTCAGTTATTATAATTATTTTCTAACACCGCTTCGCCTTCATCCTCGTTTCCTGCTCCAACACTCATTTCAAGTCGTCATTCCAGTTGGGTTTGTTTGTCAGCATGCAATTATATAAAAGTTTTTTAAAAAAGAGAAAGAAACGGCAACAATCAGCAACTCCCATAAGAGAGAGTAATACAATTATTTATCCCAGTCATGTGGAATGTTGGCAAGTCGCACTGTTTTGAAAGTCAAACTTGAGTCAGGTTGAAGATTGCTCTCTGGCACGCAAGATTGATTTGTAAGCACAAACACATTATCCGCACATGACTACTGTATATTGAAACCAAACGTGTCTCAGTGCTTTAATTCATTTCTTTGGCTGCTTGTTTTCTTGTCTCATTCCCTAACTCCTCTGTCATGTCATTTACTGCTATTCCCAACTGCTCTGCAATAATGCTGCATTCAATGTACCTCAGAAGTAGAAAGTTGGACCTTAATGTTACATTTGTTTTCAACTTATGAAAGTTAGAAACACTGTTGGTGCATTCCAAAACTCATGCTACCATAGAAAAAGATTTAGTATGTTCTAATACATAGCATGTCCAATGCAGAATGGCAAAAATACTCGGACGTCCAACTACATTAATTTGCACTTTGCAAGCCAGCTATTCTGCCCATTCTGACCCATAATCCCTTGAGCAGTGGAAGATACATTACAGTGGCTTGATTCGCCGAGAGTGCACGAACATATGACAGCTCATTTTGCACTACAGACTGTGACAAATATGAGCAAGACAGTAAAAGCGGAACATGCATGTGCGGGTCCGAGCTGCAAAGCATGCGCACCCAAAAATAACGAAAAGGTTACAAAAAACCAATACTAAATTTGGGCCCATAAAAGAGGTTAAAAAAAATTAACTTAACTAAGGCTATAAGCCACAAAATAACAGAGCAAACAAACTTCACTTGTCAAAAATACTCTTAACAGACCTAAGAAAGAAAAAAAAAAGACTGAACAACAGTGGATGTGTATACTGGTAAGTTACACACAATAGGAGAAATGTAAAACACCTACACCTAAACTAACAACAAAAATTACAAAGCAGTAAAACTGGTCTACTTAATCAAAATAATGATAACAAACAAACCATTTAATCACCCAACACAAATCAAATAAATTAATTAATATTTAAATCAAATAAACCCAGTCCACCCCTTGAAGTGGCAGCATTTGGTATGGGCCAATTGGCAGCTCTGGTATAGAAGCCTGCTGATCCCCTGAGAGCAGCTTTTGCCTGAAGCTAGCCAGATGACCACAGCCTCAGAACACCAGATACCCCAGCAAAGGTAAAATAAAGGAAAGATTAGTACAACTTAAAACAATGCTGAACATACAAAAGTTAACTAAATGTGCACACCACAAATATAACTTAAGTACTTTAACAAAGGCTAAATAAATGGGTGTGTTGTTAAATATGTGTTTTTGTATATGTACTATGATTGAGTGTTTCAACTGATGGCTCTAAGTGCGGCCATCACAATGCAATATTATGACAAAGTAGTATTTCCAAATTCTCTACATATTGCATGCAACAGTATGTACTTTGTAGGGGTAACTGTAGTACAAACTGAAAGTGAAAAGACAAAGTATGTGATTTGGAACCCAGGGAAAAAACATGGTTGCCTCCAGATTTGCTAAATTGCTTTTCTAATATAAAACACTCACCAACAAACATGAAGTTCATTGAAGACTTCAACTGAAGATGCAAAAAAAGCAGGAAAGTTACATTATCTAAAGTTTGAGACATTAAATTCATTAGAAGCTGAGACGTTGTATTTACGTACCATTTTCAGTGTAGACTACTTTTATGGAGAATGACGTAAATGATCATTCTCAAAGTCAGAGTAGAGAAACCTTACCCAAGTAGAAAGTCCAGCTTCTTTTTGATTTTCTTGTCCGGAGATCGGTCATTCCAAGTTTCCAGTTGCCACTGAATGCAGCACTACCCCACCCATTCCTGCCATTCCTGCTATCTGATTCCTCACGCCCACTCACTCACCACCTCTCCATTCCCACGTTAGCTCTCTTAGTATTTATATCAGCTAATTTGCGTTCATTCCTTGACCAGATTTTCAAATGCATGGTTTCGTTAGTAGTTTTCCAGCCATTGGTTCCTATTTTACCTGCTTCTTTCTGCTTGTGATGCCTGACAGTTGCCCACATTCCTTGCAGTTCCCTGCTTTTTCCTGCCTTTTTAAAGGTGAACGTTTTATCTGTGTCTCTGAGTTGTGCAGCTGACTTCGATCTAATGAGCCATGAGACAAAGGGGATGCAAATTAATCTGGACTGTCCCTTTTCATTTTTCATTACAAACACTTGCCAGCTCACCTGTGCCCAGTTTTATACATTAGGATGTACTACTCTTTGTACTACTACTCTAATTCTTTAAGTGTGTTTTATCGGTTTTACTTGCATTCAAGCTATTTCCCCGTGCCAAAGATCTTTTCATGGTTTACTGATCTGTAAAGCACTTTGTAAGCCAATGAGCGCTATAAGCAGATGATCATGTTTGTCATGTTAAATAATGACCGAGATATCACCACCGCTGATGATTTACAGGTACATATGATGAAGTGCTCCTAGGGGCGCTCTAAATAGCCACAGCCATGCGTGACTGCTCTGCTTAATGACAGCTGCTCTGCTGCTGTTGGAAAAGCTGATGCACCGCAGTCTTTTGCCTGTGACACATTTCCGTTCATTTCAATAACAAGCACTGATATTTTGCCGCTGACTGTATGATCATGCACATGCAACCAGTTATGTAGAAATCAGAGTTTTTATGCATCTGAAGTGACTAACCTTAAGACCTTGAGTCTCTTTTTCTGCACAGATGGCTTCAAGACTTCGGTTCAAACATATTGCCAGGAGGCCTCATATAGTCAGAGGTTTGCTGCTTCCTCTTTTCCAGCCTCATCACCAACCTATGGCCCCTGTTAGGTAGCTTCTGTGATTATACAACAGCTTGTACCATTTCTTTTTATCTTCTTCCATCTGAAACGTTGACCTCAAATTCATGCCAAACCATCTAATCCTATCTACCTACCCCCTTCATTCAGCCCATAATGTCCTCTCACCTGCCTTAAAGAGCCTATATTATGCTCCTTTACAGGTTCATATTTTATGTTAGGGGTCTACTAGAATATGTTTACATGCTTTAATGTTCCAAAAAGATGTTATTTTTCTCACATTGTATATTGTTTCAGCATCTTTTCTTAGCCTCTGTCTGAAATGCTCAGTTTTAGCTCCTGTCTCTACTCTCTCAAATGCCCAATCTGCTCTGATTGGTTACACTGGTTACATACTTTTATCCCGAGTCCATGAATATAGAGACATCTAACTCCAGCATAGGCGATTCTGGTTAGGAAATAATAGTGGACTGCAAGGAAGTTGCTCATTCTTTGTTTGATGCACGCTAAAACTAGCTGCTAGGCAGGTAGTTATGTAAATGTGTTACCTAGTGATGTAAATAAGTGACAGAAGAAAAGCCTGGACTTCAAATGAGGCGTTTCAGTCAGGTAAGAAGCAGTGTTTTCTGTATAGTACATATAGTACATACACATATATACATTGTTTTTAATAGTACAGTAGATGGAAAAAACCCAAAACCACATACTATGGGCTCTTTAAAATGGAGTCCCAACCGTTTAACTACTATCCTTCTCTACAGATATACTGCTAAATGCATCGTCCACAACATATACCAGCCCCATAAACTCCAAGCTTCTCCTTCAAGTTAGAATCTGGACAACACTACCATTGTTGCAGCTCCCCTGCATGCCCTCTATTTTGTACTCCTTGGCCTAAATTTCCTCTCAGTTTTCACCCAGGATGCATCTCTGCATACAGTCCCTTCCAAGCTCTTGTCTCAGCCTCATTTTGAGACCCGCTCTTGACTTCACAGACTGTCTCAGCAGGTGTCAGACATCAAATACTCCACCACCTGAACGGTATCCAACACCATCAACCTTCCAAATATCCACTTTCTCTGGCTACTTCCTCTGCACTGGCACCGTCACCAATGCTTCTCCAGCTTGGTGGCAAATATCCCCATCATTCTTACAACCTCTCCACTCTCCAGTAACTCCATTATTCCAGGATCTGATTCCAGGACTCCCCTCCCAGCAGCTGTCACTCGCCCGGGTCCAACCACTTGTTCCAAACTCTGAGTCTCTGGGGTTGGTTGTTTCATCGCGTCTAATCCCAAAACAATCAGCCTCATCCAGACTATGAGCCAAATATCCGTATAACACTGGTCTCCCAGCACTTAATGCTGTTTCAGTTTTGTAAAAAATCCCTGCTGCTCACTTGTGTTCTCATATTCATTTGAATGCTGTCCAGCCTTATGTGGAGTCATTAAGACAAAAAAAGCTGTGATGCGAGATGTTTCAATTAATGTTGCCTCATGCTGCTGGGATTTAATTTAGCACTGCCTTATTGTGTTTAAAGTAAACAGCAGCTTTTCACGATGTCTCATAATCTTATACATTTCCCACATGAATTTCTATATACATTTACAGTTTTTCTAATTTGATATAATTCACTCAAACCTTGGTTGAGTTGCCCACTCACTGTATTACACGAAGGTCAGCCAAATAGAAAATATTTGCCTTAGATCCACTACTGGGTTTATCATTTAAACTAAGGAACTTAATTGTCGATTCAGGCAATATCAAATATGTCAGGCTAAACATCCATCCATTTTCTTTCACTTATCTAGGATCAGGTCAAGGTGGCAGCAGGGTAAGCAAGGTCATTCGACGTCCCTCTCCCTAGCAATGTTTTCCAGTTCCTCTTGATGTATCTCAAGGTGTCAAAGGCCAGATAAGATATGTAATACCTCGAACAAGTTCTGGGTCTCGTTCGAGGTACCCGAGGTTTCCTCCCAGTTGTATATGCCCGGAACACCTCCAAGGGAAGGTGCACACCTCAGCTGGTTCCTTTCAACGAGAAGGAGCAGCGACTCTCCTCCAAACTTCCTCTGGATGTCCAAGCTTCTTACGGCATCTCTTAAGGCCCATTGTGTTTAAAGTAAACAGCAGCTTTTCACGATGTCTCATAATCTTATACATTTCCCACATGAATTTCTATATACATTTACAGTTTTTCTAATTTGATATAATTCACTCAAACCTTGGTTGAGTTGCCCACTCACTGTATTACACGAAGGTGGTCAGCCAAATAGAAAATATTTGCCTTAGATCCAC
>OMNN01002842.1:0-10668 GCA_900302755.1 Chromis chromis | reverse complement strand
TTCCTCTTTTTTTTAAATAAACAGTAGCATATAATGTATTACAAATTTGTCAAGGTTATGTTGTTGAAAATAAAATCTCACGAAACGGAAGTATCACCAGTGTCTGTTTTAAACATATTTATTGATACAAACAAAAATCTTATTGTAGAGGTTATGTTCAATATAAAGTTGTCAACAACATTTATTTGAATAACCTTCAATGGAGGCATGATTATTGAAATATAAGGGTTTACATTTGTGTTGTCAGAATTAATTTCCTTTTACATTTTTTTATTTTTTATTTTTTTCTTTGGATGGCAGAGTTACTTTTCTCATTCCTTTGATTGCTTGCCAACGAGACAGAAAACATGCAGAGCGGTCACATGCCACAATTTTTCATTTTGGCTGGTGATTATAGAGTAAAACATGTGGACAACCCATGCGGATATCATTTTGATGCTGCAAAGGTCTTTAAAGGCTAATTCTTAGTCAATTAGTTGTGTTCAGTGAATAACTGCAACAATTATGCTTTTTTTTAAAAATCAGTAATTGGTTTGGGTAATTATTTTTTTCATTTTGTTGAGGGGAAAAAAATCTCCACCTTCTTAAATTTCATGGTTTATTTTGTTAGATGTCAATAAATTAGATATCTGAGCTGAGGACAAAGGGAGACATTTAAGGACGTCATCATGTGCTGTGGGAAACAGACACTTTTCATTATTTTCTGACGATTTCATCAAACAAGCAATTGATTGAGTAAATAATTAACACCGTAATCATTCAGTTGTGCTGAGAGGTCTGCTGCCAAAAGAGTGATAACATGCAGGTATCATGTGATCAAAGGTATTCTCCCTGGGTGAGCGGCAGTTCTCTTACTGACCACACAGTGTCACTCTGGGGGTGATAGAAGAATTAATGCAGTGAATAGTGTTTTATTTTTATGTTCTCTGCTCATTCCTTTAGCAATGTTTCATAAATGTAGTGACCTCAGTAGTATTTAGCATATTGTATTTGACGACAATCGGAAAGTAAATATTGAATTTGTAGACTCAGTAGGGATCGTGGAAGGGGAAATGAGGGTGTTCAGCGTCTCTCCACACTCTCTTGCCATCTCTCTGTGGAAGGAAAAACAAATTAGTTATACAAGCGCTGTAGTTGGGACACGACAATTTACATTTTAATCATTTATTCAGCAGAGAATATCTGCACCCAGCTGACTCAAAACACCTCACTGTGCAACTCTAATAAACAGGATGACTGCTGTGCATATCAGATTCAATGAAGTCTAAAACAGTCTGATGGTTCAGCCATGTGTCTGCCGCAGTGGAAGTCTGCAGCAGCTAATGTGTTGGACTGATGTGGCTGTTATATATAAACATAAGAAACGGGAGCTCAACAGGCTGTCTGTGGGGGAGAGGCGGTTATGAAATGTGAGGTGCCATAAGATCAGTGACTCACCTCGACTGATGGAACGATGAAACGCTGGTTGCGGTTGAGGGATTCAATCAGCTTCATGTCCTCTTGTGACAAGGAAAAATCAAACACATTCAAATTCTGCTGGATCCTGGAGGGCGTCACGCTTTTCGGGATGCACACTACACCCCTCTGAATGTGCCACCTGCGGGTGTCATATGATGGAGTTTCACTTACGCAGAAGTAATCCAGAATTACAAGAGAGCAGATGAAGCAGCGAAGTGGGTCAGACTTGTGCTTTGTGGGTTACTTTGAAGTTTTTCATGCTACCTGAGTATAACCTGGGCAGGAGTTTTCTGGTATCTCTGGGCGATGGCTCCCAGTCGAGGATCCTCCAGCAGGCTTGGTTCATCAGGAGAAGCCCAGGGTCTGTCGCCACTGCCCAGAGGACTGTAGGCTGTCACACAAACTGCCACTGACCTGAGACAGAGGTACGAGCACTGTTACTGATGCACTAGGAATGTTATTTTCATGGTAGTATTCTCAGAAAAAAGGCATTTCACTGACCGACAGTGTGACAGTAGATCTGCTTGAGACAAATAAGGATGACATTCCACCTGTGGCACAATGAGACCGTTTTAGCCACAGTTTTGAGCCTGTTTCTGAGATGTAATTTCAATTCAGTTGAGGTTTTTTTAATAACTACCTGATTTACTGCAGGTTTGTGTCGAGCGATGCTGATGATATCATCAGTCTGCCTGGCATTGAAGTTGGACACTCCTATAGCCTTGACTAGACCCTTATCTACCAAGCTCTCCATGGTGCTCCAAGTATCTCTGTAGTGTGTGTCAGAGTAACAAATACTTCCATCTTCCCGCCGAGGCATCAGCTCCTTCCCCCGCCTGAAACATCCACATAGACGGCTGCATCAGGTAAAGTGATATGTGGAATTTCACCTGAGCCTAAGGTTGCATAACAACCACCAGTGGGAAGACAAAATTATGTTGAGTGTGTAGCTGCTCACTGAAATGCCATTGGCCAGTGCATGAGGTAAAGGTCCAGGTAAGAGAGACCCAGGTGGGCCAGACTGGTCCTGCATGCCTCCTCAACATCCTCCGGGTCGTGCTTAGTGTTCCACAGTTTGGAGGTCACAAACACCTCCTCACGGTGCAGAGCCTGGAGAGGAGAGGACAACGGGTGTACAAATGTTGTTGGGAATCACAGGAAAACACAAAGTGAATAATCTGGTTTAAAAGTCGAATTCAGTTAACGTAATTTACTGCATCTCTACAGACGACAACAAGCTTGACCCTGACTGATACTAAACTCGACCTCTAACGTTGACCTAGTAACTAAACTGAAATATCTAAATTAATTTGCAAATGATTCCACTGAAGCTTTAGACCATATTCGTCAAGCAGATGGGGTTTGATCCATTGACATTTTCAAACGTTTTACTATTCTGAGCATTTAAAGCACAATTTCAAACTGTGGAAGTATGTGGACCTTGAGATTATTTTGGCAACTTCTACCATGTCATTGATTAAACCGTACACTGCTGCTACCTTTAGAATGTGCGGCTCTACAAAGTCCTTGTCTCTCTCTAATCACTCCTCCCCATTTGCTGAAGCTGGAGGATTGGTTTCTTAGGTTTATTACGTGTGAAATCCTTAAAAATCTTCAGACACTGCAGTTTCATTTGGAAATGCTCAGCCATGGTGTTATCTGCTCATTTTATTCTTGCATATAAAAAAAAACCACTATATGGGAATGTCAACAAGGTCAACAACTTGATTTTCACTGATATCGATGAAAACTGAATCAACTGACTAAATGCGCTATGAGTTGAGAGTGCTGATTGCAAGGCCAGGAACAAACTGCCAAAATCATACAAAGGAAGCATAACCAGAGTTTCTCACCTTCCCAGGACCGACCCACAGAGCCAGAGCCTCTCCAACCTCCTGCTCGTTGCCGTAAGCAGCAGCACAGTCGATGTGTCTGTATCCACACTCGAAAGCTGTCAGCACCGCCTGCTTCACCTGAGGACGCATGGACACACACAATCCATATCTTTATAATTTAACAATATCCAAAACCTGTGTGAGTGTTTGCAGCTCTACCTGTCCTGGAGCACTCTTCCATGTGCCAAGTCCGACCATGGGCATCCTCTGCCCTGTGGACAGAGTCACAAAGGTGTTCATGTTCCCACTCTGAGGACCTGACGGAGGAAAGACAGTGAGAGAGGAGAGTGTGAGGTGTAGAATCCTGTGGAAGTGGGTGTCCAGTCATCGTGACTAAGTCCTAATACCCTGTTACTGATTACCACTCGCATCTGAATTCATTAACTCTGCACTTCAGCAGAGGTCATGAGGATGTATGTCTCCTCTTCATATGCAAAAGCCTCTAACAAAGCAGCAGCATTCGTACATAATAGCAGCAAAAAATAACACTGGGTGGCCTAGTTTTAGTTATTAGTAGGTTTTTCATCCTCTGAGCTCAAAAGTGTGTTTCTTTAGAAATATGAACCCTCGGTGAACCAGTATGTACTGCTAGAAATGGCTGATACAGCTATATAGCATTGGTCACAGTGTAGCGTTACTGCAGCACATCTCAGGCAGCCTTCTCATGGTTCACTAATTGTCCACTATATCCTCACCATGTGGCACACAGACTTTGTTTATCAACCGCTGCAGTGGGTTCACATGATCCGAGTGTCTTAACGCAGATCATCTGCCCTGACTGTCCCCTGACCCAACAGCAGAACACAGCGTGTAATTCACAAATCCTCAAACACAGTCAACATTAAACACAGTGCGGGTATAGAGGGGTTCTTTATTCTGCAGTCAAAATTTTTGTTCGTACCTGTTATCGCTCTGGTGGATGCATCAGCTGAGGGTTGTGCTTCCATCTGAATTTTTTAGCAGGTCAAAGTCTGACTTCATTTGTTTATCTGTGACTCACTCTGGTGGAAAATGTCCAAACTCCACTATACTCACAGTTAAACATAGATTGCACAGGTTAGTGTCACACAGGATCAAAAAAAGAAGAAGAAATGATAGCAGATCAGTTTTTATGTGTATGTACAGTTTACCATGACAAGTTTGAGTCTTGTTTTGATGTTATTCAGGATATGACATTAGAAACATGATTATTTACACCCCTGTATGCATGATCATAACTGTATTCACGTTTTAATGCAGATGTGTCTTGATTCACTCATTTGTACTGACAAAGAATGATCATTGGTGGAAGAAGTACTCAGATGCTTTATTTAATTGATAGCAGTGATACAACAATGTAAAAAAGTCTCCATTACAGGCAAAAACTCTGCGTTTAAAATCCTACCAGTGTAAAAATACAAAAGTAATATCAAGTATCAAAAGTACAGTGAGTCATTATGCAGAAAAATGACCCACTGTGACTGATATATTATAATACATTACATTAATACTAATGCATCATTGTGTAAGCAGCATTTTAACATTGTAACGAAGTAAATTTATTCAAACACAATACTTAAATACAATTCTAAGGTACTTGTACTTGTGAGTATTTTAATTTTATGCTACTTTCTACTTTGGTCCACTATATTTCAAAGGGAAATATTGTACTTCCTGCTCAACAACATTTAGTTGACTACTGTAGTTACTTTACATTAGATCAGAACTTTAAAAACCTGCCATCTTGTAATGAATGATTTAAAATACAATAAAATAATTAATTAACCTGCTATGCAGTAAATGAAGCCACCTGACAGTATTTGAAATGAATAAAATTAGCTCTACCTCAGTCAGCTGCAATATTTACAGTATACAACAGAAGAGAGTACATCCCTGTGTAATATTACTTCAGTGTCAAATTACACTAAATTGTAAATTTTGTTTTATTATAGTTGAACATTAGGATATCTGTTATTATGCCATTTTAGATCAACTGTATTAAAATCAGAGGCTCTGCAGTAGAAACTCAAAAGTCAGAAAGTTATTTTTTTAAGTACTTCATATGTCCACCTTTATTTTTGATCAGTGACTCAGTCCTTGTCAGTATGGAGGATACCAGCAATGCACAAATTTCTGGATAGATGTTCTGCCATTCTTCAAAAGACATTTTTCAACTGCTCTTTGCTGGAGGAGGTGTGTTGTTCTGTCTTTCTTTTTAGTTAAGTGAAAAAATAAAGTTTTTTTTTTTTTTACTAAGTTATTTTTTAACAAAGTTTCATCCTGCAGTTTTGTGCCAAAGAGCAGGCAAGGGTATTTTTCTTGGACAGCTTCCACAGAGACTGACCTTATCCACCGTCCTTCACACTGTCTGAGCTGTAACAGAAACTCTGATTTCCATTGATAACTCCTGTGCCAAGTCTGAAGCACTCCCATCTGTTTTTCAGAGCAGACTGTGCAAGATACCCACTGTCTGTGGTGTCATTTTAGGAGGACATCCACTGCTGCTCTGATGAGTGATACTACTATATCTCTGGATTACTGCAACTGTGCTTCCACTGATTTTCAGTTGGTCACTGATCTTCCTGTATCATTTTCCATCTTTGTGAAAGCTCACGATCAGATTTTTCAGGTCCTCTGGCAATTCTTTTCCATGTGGAGCCACGATGCAAACATGCAGAGACACGATTCATAGGTCCAAAATGGAGAAAGGTCTGGTGTTCACAGTTCATTTTGCAACCACATTCATGCCTCTAGGCTGATTGGAAATCACAGCTGTACTCAATTTTGTTTGCGTGATCACAGGTTTCCTCATTTGTGGGTGAGAGATCACAGGTGTATTCACTTGCATTTCAAGAGAGGTGATATAATTCTGAATCACTTGACATTTATATGTTATTAAACAGAGGTGTGCTCACTTCTGTTGTATACTGTAAATGCTGCTTGCATGTTGATGCATTAGTAATAATAATCAATTAGTAAATGTAAAAATACAACACTGAAGGAGCAGCAGTGTGACGTTTTTGTCTTTTTTGACAACATACCGTGGTATGATGTTTTTTGAGACAACACAATGTGTTCCTAATTAATGCAGCTTGACTATAAACCGTTATTAAACATAGTACTATGCCACCTAGGTCAGACTTTAACCTACAATCCCTGTCTCTGGAAGGTGATACCTTATCCATTAGGTTACTGGGCTGATACTAGAGGACAGAGATGATTTGCTGCAATTATGCTGCTGATATGCACTTGGGGGCAAAATAGGTCTTAAGTAAAATTCTATCTTGTGCAATCCTTTCTGGACGACATACTTTAATATGGCGTTTTTGTGACATTTTCGATTACATACAACATTTTTGTGCCTTTTCGGACTACATAACATACTATGACGTTTTCAGGACATTATTGACAACATACTATATATACTATATTTATTTCTATAGCCTTAGAAAGTATCAGAAATGTGCAAAAAGTAGTTTTGAATGCATTTTTATCCCAATAAGTCTTCTTTTTTTTTTTTTGCCAGTGAACAATGTAATAAAATATACAAAACAAAAATGTGAACATGTGAACCAAACAACATAACTTAGTCAACTAATTAGCACATGTAGGGCAGTATGCAAGTGCACAGCCTTTGCAGATATATTTCTGATACCTGCAGCACACAGTATGTGTTTTACAGTCCTTCTTCGGTGGGCAAAACTGACACCTCTTCCTCTTACTTGCTCCAGCTGGGGCAGTGGCTGGGGCAGCTGGATCCTCAGGTTGATCAAGAGATTTGGGGTGCTGTCATCTGCAGCACCTTCATAACCTCTGAGAGGCCACACAGACAAGGTGGCAATGTTTTGATCATGAGAGCCTTTATGTTCCCACATCTGTTTTTGCACACTTTTTACCCTCTGTAGGGTTTCAAACTGCACACATACAGACAAGATGTCAATATTGTTACGTTTCAAGAAATCACGACAGTCATTTTGACCCAAAGACAACATTAGTACCTTTTTTTGTACAGCTTACATGGAAATATGAATAAATGCAACATTTCACTTCTAATGTTGGGGTCAATCTAGGAAAAGTTATCAAATTTCAAGTTGAAAAAATCTAATTTAAGGGATTTTTCTCTGCTGTTAAACACAGTGGCAGGTCATTTTGACCTGAAAACAACAAGAGGGTTAAGGAAGGTTTGGAATGTCAGACTTTTACTTGTAAGCGAGTATTTTTAAACTGCAATATTATTACTTTTTTTTAAAGCAATAGATCTGACTACTTCTTCCACTACTGCATTTTACTATCACAACCAGTCAAGTGGAAGCTAGTTTTAACTATTTTATATAGAGTTTATACATATGGGTCTGACCCTCCCAAAGGTCACAAAATAATTTTGGAGATTCATTGGATGCTAAATATGAAAAAAGTGATTTATATTAATGTCTGGACTCTTAAATGACAAAATATTGGATAATTGGACATGTTTGGGCTTCAAACAGTGAGAACATAGTATTTTCTTAGTTCACTATGTGTCTGTGAAGTCTTAATCTCAGAACTGTAGCTGTCAGATAAATGTACATTTTCCCTGGAAATCCTGAGTAGAAGAAAAACGTAACAGTAATTGGAAAGCTACATACAAGTATACCAAAATTGTACTTTGATATAGAATTTGAGTAAATATTCTTAGTTACTTTCCACTATTGAGTGCATTTACATGTACACTGCTTTACACTTATGTGTTTCTGCTATATATATAAACCACTGTTTTCAGAAACCTGGATTTGCTGAAGTATCCTGCTAGAAACTATTATAGATGTGTATTGTAAAGTCACATTACATGGAATATAGACAGTAAAAGTACAAAAATTATGCTAAATGATATGATAATAATAATCTATGTGCTGTAACAGAGAGAAAATCTGACTTGGGAAATGCAGACCTTAAATTATATTACTCCTAATCAGCCAGAACCCAAACTTGTTCATCATCAGCTGAGATACGGAGCAATCAAGAGACCGTGACCGTGCAAAGACATGAATAACCAGGTTTCTCATTACATGCAAATGTCATAACCTGAATAGGCCTCAAATGTATGATATTGATATTGTGTTGAATGTAGCTCATAACTTAAAGAACTGAAATGACACAAGCCGTTAACTTCACACATTTGGTTTATTTGTTTCCATTTTGAAAAGTTCATAAATATTGTCAAATGCACAGAAGCAGTGACAGTGAGTCTTTCAGCAGCAGCAACACATGTGCAGTCTGGTTGTAGCCACAGTCCAGCGTCCTGTAAGGCTCTGAGAGGCAGGACGATCTCACACTCAGACAAGTCAGTCAATTCCCCCCATTATCTCATAGTTTTATCAGAATCTTTTACAACATTAAAAGTGCATTTATTCAAACATCTTTTACATATTACATATGACCTACTAGAGCTGGCTTCATAATCCGTACTCATACATACATCTGATCATTGCTGTAAACTACAGTAGGAAGAGCTGAAGAGAGTTTTTCAGAGCCCCCTGCAGCTGAGACAGAGAACAACTGCTGCAATATTACAAAACCTGTTTCCTAAACAGGGGTTACTACTTGCAGTACATATGTAAAGTTCGATGTACAGATGTTACAGAAGACAGAAGCAGTTATCAAATCACAACTCCATGAAACCAAAAAGTAGACACCAATGTGGTCTATTTTTGGCACTGCTCATAGTAGCACCTAGACATGGCCTTCAAATGCCACAAGAGAAAGCAGAATATTCACAACCAAGCTGGGTCTCGCAGAGGAATCTTAACTATTTACTGTGGACTTCAGCTAAACTTCATGCCTCTATTCCTCTGGGACATCCAGCCTGTACTTGTATGGCACTTTACAGGGATGTATTGGCAAAAAATCATCAGTCTTGTATCAAATCTCTCCTTAAAAATGCTTTTGCTTACATACAGTACAATACTGACTTTACATTGCTTACTTTATTGTTTTTCAAAGATTACCAGCTCCTAATGGTAACGTCTAACACAGCATAGGGCGTTGTCTGTTGTGCACTCGACATGGCTGTTAGTATATATTGTAACCTGTGTGCGTGTGTGTGTGTGTGTGTGTGTGTGTGTGTTCACATATGTGGTATGAAACTGGGCTAAGGCACCTAAAGGTCCCCCAGATATTGAGCCAGGCTATTCAGTTCAGAGCAGCCACACAGCTCAGAAGGGAAAGCACCCATATTATGTGCAGATTGTAATATCCGAGCTTACGCCGCTGTGAAAGTGTGTGATTGTCATTCCCAGATTTCCAACGTAGCTGAGACACGCTAACAATATTTGGAGTAACGCGGGACTTTAATTGCGCTGCAGCATTGCACACGTCAACTTATTTTGGCACCTCTTACTAAATGGCCTACAGACTTTAAGCACAATGCTTTATTAGACTGAAAGCATGAGAAAAGCAGGTTCTCAGGGTGGGAAGGTTATGTTAAAACCAGGGTTTGCACTGAACACACTAAAGCTGCTGGTACACTCAAGGATAAAAATAAAAGAATCCTATTTTAACCCCTTTGGAAAAAAGAAAATCCTGGAAAAAAAAAGTTTCCTTTTAAAAAATATCTCACGGTTCATCCTATCACAAAAAGACGAGGATCAGTTGGACAGCATATAAAACCACTGATAAATCCGTAAAAAACAGTTAAGAAAAAGAAGTTCCGGTAAAAGCCACAATTGTGCTGAGCCCATCCTCAACACCGCTCCGCTACTCGGGTGCTTGTGTGTGTGCTTGGGCCAAAAGACAAAACAGACACAAATAAATTACATCCTGATACTGCCATTTGTGTTGGCCTTCCTCCTTCATCCTCCCACAGCATCTGTGTGACACACGACATAAGAAGGGTGACTACAATATAAAGGAGGAGTGGATGAAGGAGTGTTAAGCTTTTCTGGGTTTAGTCTGGAGTGTATGGTGGTTGTGGTGGTGGTGGAGGGATTACAGGTGTCTTCCTACGACTGTGGGAGGTGCTGTCTGATAATCTCTCTGGACTGAGGGGGGATCCTGTCTGGAAAACGGACCGAAAACTCCACGATGAGGTCACCGCGCTGTGAGGGGTTCTTGGGGAAAGGCAGACCTTCCCCTCTGAGTCGCTTCACCGTTCCTGGCTTGATGATGTCATGGCAGGGCAGCGAGATGACACGGTTTTCCAGCGTGGGAATACTAACGGTGCAGCCACACAATGCCTGGAGAGGAGAGGAGATTGAGAGGGTTAATGTCTTTGGTAGGAATGAAATGCCAAAGCCATGAATATCTCAATGACTTAATGTTTCCATGAGGTAAAAGCTGCAGTTTATCTGCAGTTTACCCC
>OMNN01002838.1:0-10799 GCA_900302755.1 Chromis chromis | reverse complement strand
CCTTTACCACAATCAGTTATAGAGCTGAGACATGTTAATGAATGGAATAATGTAAATAGTAACAACAATTAAAAACTAAACCTGGATGTTTTTTTATATATATATATATAAAATTAAAGAGCAGCAAGTCTGAGAAACAAAGATGTCTCAGCACTGACCACTTTTGATTGATTGACAAGCGATCAGCCGCTTATCTTCAAAGACACGACCAAAATAACAATCGACCGACACAAATAAGGATTTTATTTAAAAAATTAAATCACAATCTGTCAGACGCGTTTCGGACTGGCAGCGTTCTTAATGCGAGACCACAGTCCGTCATTTGAAAAGCGATCAGCGGATACTCCAGGACGGTTGCTTTTTTTTTTGAGCAAAACAAACTTAAATGAAAGTAAACTTTAAAGAGAATGAGCTGGAATTAATCACAGAAAACTTCTGCTCTGTTAACCTCACTGGCAATTTAAAGAATAGACAAGTTTGTAATGAAGAAAGTTGGCCTGGAGAGAAGGGAGGAAGAAAACAGCACAAAAAGACTTTCTGCTGGGAAGAAAATGATTTAAATTACTGACAGAAAGAGGATCCAGTTCATAGCGAATGTTTCCACAGTTGTAGTGGAATATGTAGGGAAAAAACACCTATGCAAAAAGCTAGAAATATTAAATCTCATTTGAAAAGTTTACGACTGAAGCTGGCAGGCTTTAGTTTTACATAATTAAGATATCCACCTTTTCTTTACCTCTCTGAAAAACTATTACAAAGCTCCGAGGTTACTTAATACCGCAGGACAGCTTCACCGCTAATTACTCAATTATAAGGGATCATTAATATTTTTGACACGGCCCTCATTATTCATGGCTTACATTTGCATTAACAAGTTAAAAACTTGGTAGATTGAAAGAAAGGATGCTTTTTTTTTCTCTCTCTTTCCTTTGAATCTCTCTCTCAGGATGTTATAGCTTTTAATTCAAAGTGGTTGAAAAATATAGCATATAACACCATAATGATGACAAAGTGGAGAGAAAACAAGTGTAAAAAGAGACAAGAAGCCTCAGATCAGCGAGGACTCCGTCTGCTAACACTCGTAGCGGCTCGAGCTTCCTGGACTCGGAGGCTCTGTAGAATTATGTGACTGCTTGATGAGTAGTTGTGTCAAGTTGGAAGGTCCTTGGCGAGAGGCCTTGGGCACCACTGGAAGACTATCAGAGTGCAGAGTCATTAGAAATCCCTCATTCTCACTCCGCTGTGTAAACGGCCCGCCGGCCTCCATCTGAACGAGCCCCGAGGAGGGATCGCCTCCGTCGGCCTGAAATTGGATCGTGCACAGAGCAGGGAGCCGTGGGAGCCGAGCAGGGAGAGAGGAAAGAAGAAAAAAAAGAAGTTATGTGCTCCTATTTATTGACTCGGCTGCAGAGATCACTAAACTGTTTCAAGGGAGACCAAAGTTTGGGGAGTTTTTCCCATAAGCACTGCGGGCGTTAGAGATGACGAGTTGCCTTCATAAAAAACTTAAATGACTATTCAGAAGAGAACTCCATTGGAAATGTACTTAAAACCGAAGTCAGGCCCACGATTTATTTTGTGTTTGTTTTTCACCGTACTAAGTAGTATTTAATCCCAGCACAGCATGTCCCTGAACACAACTCTGCTGGAATAATATCTTAAATTAAGAACCAAGGCAGCACCTGCAAAAGGCTGGAATTATTCAATACATTATGTAGTTTTTGGAATGAAATTTAAAAACTATTGTTTTTACGCAGTTGTTAAACCACATTAAACAAGAGTACTTGAGCTCCGCTGCATCACCAGAGCTCCTGTGCGTCTTAAAATATCCCCCAGATCATTTAGAATATTATATTTCATATTTGTTAAGCTAGTTTTACATTACGTCAGAGGAAGGTGACTGAAACATAAAACCCTCATTCACACCAGAGAGACATAGCTTTAAGGACAACACCTCTCCAGGAACAATTACTAGTATTTACAGTACAATACTAGTAACTTGGCACTTTACAAGTCATATTGTTGACATTTAACATGTCAAAATTAAAAAAAATAGAGACATTAGCATTCAGCAGCAGGTATTTAGTGGCAATTAAACAGCTAGTGTTACCTTAGCCATGGTGACAGTCAGTAGTCTCTGAACAAACTGATTCCTAAATGTATTCTTATTAGTGGCTAACCTTAGCAAGCCAGCTATAATTGGCCAATAGAAACTGTTACCAGTGCAGCACTAGCGAACCAGGTAAAAGTGACCAGTAGTTAACATTAGCAAAACAGCTGAAAGTGGCCAGTTGCTAACATTAACAATTTTGTTTAAACTGACAAGAGGTTAATGTCAGCAAGGAAGTTGAACGTGGAAGCTACAGCATTCACACACTCTCCTAAATGTTCTCTTATCAGTGACTAAACTCACAATAACTCAGTAAAAGTGGGCAGTAGTTAATGTTAGCATACCAGCTAAAAGTGGGCAACAGTAAGGGTTAGCAAATGTTAGCAAATTAGCTAAAAGCGACCCAGAGGTTAACGTTAGTAAACTTGGTCAGAGGTTATTCTTACCAAAGCAGCTAAAAGCAAGCAATGTTTAATGTTAGCGAGGTAGCTAAAGGTGATGATTTGCTAACGTTACAAAACTGGTTAAAAGAGACCAGTTAGCAAAGACCACATTAGCAAAGCAGCTAAAAATGGCCAGATGCAAACATTAGAAAACCAGCCAAAGGAGACAAGTGGGAAATATTAGCAAGGGAACTGAAAGTGACTACTTGCTAACATTAGCAAATTAGCAAATTAAAAAAAACTTAACTTGGCCAGTGGTTAACATTAGCAACTAAAAGTAGCCAATTGCTAATATTAGCAAGTCAAGTGGCCAGCGGTTAACGTTAGCAAGGAAACTGACAGTTGCCAGATGCTAACATTAGCAAATTATAACAAGGACCAATTCTTGCTCTCTTCGTGCATGTGTCTGCAAGGCGTCTGCCCAACTCTGTGAGGGTCTTTGTGATGTCAACTTCACAATCTCTATATAAATAAAAATCTGGCCAGATGCACTCATTAGCAAACCAGTAAAAAGATTGTCAACCTCCCTCAGATGCATACCACTGAAAAAATCCAAAGAAACTCTGTAAGATCTATAAACTGCAATTATTAGATATTAATACTTTATTTAAAAATCCACAAAAAGCCATGTTTAACTGCATCATTGTACTGGTAAAAAACAACAACAATAGGCTCACTGCACAGTCTGTGTGTGCGGCATCATGGTAATAATATGGATGCTTGTGTGTATACATCCGTAAGCAATTTAAATAATTGAAAATCAGTGTAATTTACTGATATTATGTCTAAGTTGACATGTATAGCTGCTTCAGTATAATAATATCAACCCTCTATTTGACTTCCTGGTAAGTCAGAAAACAAGCTGAAGCTCACATTGCTTAAGTAAGAAAACATATATGCCCACTTAATAGCACTGTTTGTTACTGATCTAACTGACATTATCATACTGTAATGCTTTCTATTGATCATGACAGAATAATATATTAACTCTGTAAAATAGCATGGCACATTTGACATGTAAAATCGCAGTCAACATTTTCCCACAGTGTATTGAGGCACCTTGTTGCCATAGCAGTAGTCATCACATATCTTAAATATGTCTGGCAAAAGAAGTCATAGTATTTTGCACGCAGATATAAAACTCCATTTGATTTCCACTTATTTTTATCCTCCTCCATGAGCGAAGAAACAGCAGCTTTGCCTAAAGTGGAGGAGTGTGTGATCAATTCATTTCATTTCCTGCTGCCGAGGGATCTGTGTGGACATTGGCAAGACAAATATCACCTACAGTGTCAAGCATTGAAGCATGCATGAGCTGTAAAACAGAAGCACGCCGTGGCGTAAACTCTTGATGTAGGTTCCAGTACCTCCCAGAAGCCCGGCTCCTGTTCAAGAACCTGATGTTTGTGCAAAAGAGCTCCTGATTTAATCCACCATTTATAGCAACATGTGCATTTTGTCCTGATGTGGCTTCATAACACCACAAGCGCTGCACTTAGCTTTCGTATCAAACCCACTTCCACACTGCAACAATAGAACTGGAACTAGATTATGCCGAAACTGCGTGTAATTGCCTCGCGCTTTGTTTCGTTTTTACCTCTCCGCTAGACACACCGAAACTATGCGCGTCGTAAAAAGCGCCCGGTAATGGAAGAAGTGAAAGCAGTCCTCATTAAAGACAGTAATGGTCTACGTGATTAAGTCGCACGGAGAGCAAAAATACAATACACGTGTTGTTTAACAGATGATGGAGTGTGTCTGCGAACGGTTTGTGTTCTGCAAGCTGTTTCTAATGGGTGTCTGAAAACAACAGGAACTTCCTGGGTGAAAAGCAGCAGACAGAAAAGGCCTCTTATGGTGGCGTGACTTTTAGACTTTTCCAACATTTATAGTGCGAAGGGGGTGAAAAAATATTAACACTTGTCTCCACACAGACCTGCGCTCTTTGTTTAGTTAAGCGGCACAGAGTGTGAGTAATGCAGCACTTGGCCTTGGTACTACCTGAGAGTGGGAGCTGTATTTTACTGTATATGTGCTGCATGTGGGCAGCGGTCCGAGCTGTGAAAGGGAGAAAAAAAAAGGATTTGAGCTTTTTGTTGAGTAAAGGGGGTCTGATTGCAACGGAAGAGGAAGTTTGAGAGGTCTGCTGTGGAGACCAAACACGGGTTGTAATTAAATCCTGTGAAAAAGCCTTGTCATTGAGGCGGGCCGTGATGAGACATTAGCGGGGCAGAAGACGGCCGGTCACTGTTTGCTCTGCTTCACCTCAGAGTCGGTGGCAGCAGCAGCAGCCAAGGAGGTGACAGAGCTCCGGTCTCTTCCTGCTTTTACTCCAAACGCTATCAGCCGTTACGATCAGTGATCTCAGACCTTCCCCTGCAATCCAAATCTAATCCTTTTTCCTTTCGGTACATTCTGCAGCTGCCCTTACAAAGTACACACTGTTACATGCAGCATGCATAGAATTGGGACATACTATTTTGCCATAACATAGCGCCTTGAACTTTGACTGCCTTGCTCATATATCTGTCATAGTGTGTTGTCCGACATGAGCTGTCATCTGCCTGGGTGCTCTTTGTGGCTTATGCTTGTTATTCACGCAAAGATACTGTCTCGTGTCTTCTGCGGAGGAGGATTGTGGGTCAGAATGGCAGGAAAAGCATGCTGGCTTTCATATTGCAAAATGAGATGTGTGAAGGACGTCCTGGTATTTTTGGCTTACTACATGTGACATACTATGTACTGGAACATACTGAATCTCTTTTCGGGTATGTATGGGCATCGGAATGCACCCCTTGTGTCTTTTTCAGCTTCTCAAATATTATATACGGTACACCTACCATTGATATATGTATATCAGGGTCCATCTTACACAGAAAGGCTGCAGGAAGTCTTGTTACAATCTTTCGTGCAATCTTTTGCTGACTTTAGTTGCCTTCAATTAACCCTTTTTGGCTCTTTGATCCCTGTACTGAGACCAGGCAGCTCAATTATTAAAATGCAACCTTCACCACTGCAAAAAAAAGTACCCTTTTAAATGTTTTCCTATCCTAAAACACACATACAAGCAAAAATACAGTTAAAAAAAAAAAAAGAAAAAAAGGTAATATAGGCATTATGTATGTGGCAAAAATAATAGTTAGTTATGCAAAAAAAAGTTTGCAAATAACAATAATAAAAGTTACTTTAAGAAGAGAGAAACATTACACACAAAAACTCAAAAAAACAAACTGGTCTTTATTTTAAATTGTAAAATGATTGCTGTTAGTGCCAGGTAATCAAAGGGAAAATGATAATAAAAATAACTAGCAGCCAGCTTCACAGGGGTACACTGTGGAACTGCAGGGTTTCTATCAGAGGGGCTGTCGTGTTTTGAAAAACGTAACTGTGCAGCCACGAAGAGTGTTTTTAATCTCTTTTAATTTACTAAAATGGAGGACATCTCTGATGTGAGCCTCATGAGATGGAGGAGAGGAGGATTTCTAGTGAAGTTATATCAACTGTATAGCCAGCAGGTTGAAAAAAACACCACAAGGTCTGCTCTTTTTGGCAGGGCCACTGTATCCGATATTACCCTAAAGAGTGTCGTGATGCAACTGGATCAAAGGGCACCTGGTAGCTTTTCAAATATATTGGAGCAGTAGTTATGAACAGATGGGCAAGACCAAAAGATATGAACTAATGAAGCAGGAGCAACCTCAGGATATATCAGAATATTTTATGAAAGTCTGAGTTTTGTCCAGACAGTGCTCCTAATGATTGAATTTATGTTAGTCTAAAGTGACAGCAAGTCCGGTGAAAAGTTCAGTCTTAAAGCTGCACCACAAACAATGTTGGTTTTCGAGACCAAAAGGAATGGCCACTTTGCTTATTGCCTTAAGCCTTGATTCCCTTGTGAATGTTTCCTTGTTGACGTTTGTTTTTGGTTGCATTTATTCAAAACGAAACTCCCTGCAGCTTTTCAAACCTGTGTAATAGCCACATTAATGGGACATTGGTTGAAGTAAACCAGAATTACCCTTGGCCAAATAACCAGTATGACTACTTGGGATGTTTCAAACCTGATCCCAAGATCGGGATCAGTGCGCATCATGGCTTTTGAAATAATCAATATCAGCACAAATCTATATCTAATTTTTGGTTTACATCTGTTGTCATGCAGAAACATGAACAAAAGGCAGCAACAATTAGTAAAAGATGCTGCACTTTCAATTGTAGGACTGCATTTCGAGGACCCTTGTTTTTCCGTTTGTTGGGCCAGACAACAGGTTTAAGTGGAATAAACTTTTAAAACCGTAACTCTCTCCTTATCAAGTACTATTTGGGCGGAATACACCTTTAAAACTATTAGTGCTTGGGCTTAAAGTGGTACTCTGCATGGAATAAACCTTTAAAACCATAACTGATACTAGGACCCAAAATGTATTAGTATTTTGAGTGGAATAATCAACCTTTCGAATCATAACTTGTTCATTAGAAAGTACTTTTTGGGTGGAATAAACCTTTAACACCATAAATTGCGCACTTTGGCAATCATCCAGTTTTGCAGGTGGTGACAAACCAGGGTCCTAGAAGTGTGGTCCTACAACTGCAGTCCAGCTGTAGATGCATAATATTGACAAAAATGGCGGTCAGATGTTCTACTGGGATATAGGAGCAATCAATGACTTTACCCTAGCTTGATTTAACACTCATTCACTGTCACTAAGCCTAATAGAAGTCTCTGTCATGGTGCGCCTTTATTAGCTAAACTCCCATATTGCTCTCTGCTTTCCAACACTGAGGTGCCCACTTCCTCTGGTTGCTACAATGTTAAACAGCAAGAGGCTTTATCGTTACAATACATGAAGTGTGTCTGGAAAAAATGGTGTCAGTAGATACCAAATATTAAATAACTAAAATCTTGTTCGGGACATTCCTAATGACGACTGCTTCGACTCTACAGTTCCCCTCTATTTTATCATCTTTCACCTCACTGTGCTGTTTTTTGGGTCTCCAACTTGTTTTTATTTTGATTCACTCCCTCAGCTCTCATCTCAGTATATCTCAGCAGGTGCTGAAAGTTCAGCTTTTCTTAACAACTATTCTCTGTGTTTTAGTCTGTAAAAACCAGGGCTGGATGGATCAATACAGAAAGCATCAATACGACCAAAAGCCTTGTTTTATGACTGAAAACAGCAGTTTGGTAAAATGGATCCAACTCATGTTGTTTCTGTATCGATATCAAGCATTCTGGTATTTTCTGGTATCAGATCAAAACCAAATTTTGCACTTTCACCTCCCTCTTGTATCTTTTTACATGGTACAGCATACCCACCTACCGAGACACCACTAACACCCCTGGCTTACACTCAGCTAACACACAAATCTCCCCCCTCTCTTTCCTGTCCTGTGTTTTTTGCATAATTCCTGCTGGTTGAAAGATTCAGTTTCCTCTTACTAGGAATACTAACAAGCGAACAGTGTGTGTGTGAGGTGCTGCGATGAGGACCTGGAGGGGCATTCCTGATGTCAGCACTGCTTCTGTACCCACCGGCTGTGTGTTTCTGTGTGTGTGTGTGTGTGTGTGTGCGTTTCTGTCCATCTGTGTGTGTTTATTGGCTTCTGCGACCAGTTTATGTGCTCATCTGTCTGTTTGTCTGCGAGTCTATTGGTCAGCTGTGTGTGTGTTTGTTGTGTGTAGATGTGTGTGAGAGTTTATTGGAATGTTTGATGTTTGCATTTCGGTGTCTGTTGATCAGTGTGTGTGTCGGTGTGTGTGTGTGTATGTGTGTGTGTGTACAGCAGGAATAAAGCACCCCATTGATAAGAACAAGTTCTTCTTGTTAACGTATCAGTAGAGCTGGACCTGAGCCAGCGCTGAAGTCCCAGGGGCGTATTTCTACACAACCCCCGCTATGACACGGCAGTTACTATTCTGCAACCCCCGGCACACACAGACACACAGACACACACACACGCAGACACACACAGACACACACACACAGGGCTGCATAGTCCAGGAACTGAACATGTGTTAACACTCTCCTTCCAAGAGATACATTGAAGAGGACATTGAGCAATGTTTCGTCTTACATCTCTCCAGCGGACGCCTGCTCTGCAGTCGTCTAAAATGCTTCCATGTGCAGTCTTTGCATTCCGACTACCTTTCTGGAGCATTTCTAGACTCTCCCTGAAGATACCCGACACCCAGGGGAAAGCAGATAGTCATGAGAAATACCTGCTAGCTCTTAACAGTTTTAAATAACAGGAGGGGGAATTTTTGCCATTCCCTTGGTCTTCCTTTTTTTTTTGTCTTTAGTGCATGTGCCAGCTATTGTTTTCCTCCTCTTATACACCATGGAGATGGAGCCAAGGCTGTTTTATGACAGTCATAATCACCACCCCTGGCGGCTGCATAGGGACATCAGCTCCAATCGGCTGTTGCAGGGCACACCTCGTTGTCAAATAAAAGTGTCTGGATGAAGGTCGGTGGGAGAACAAAGACATTCAGTGTGCAGAATAAGCACCTACAAGCCTGCTCTGCCTCTCTATCCATTTGTGTAACCGTTGCAGACCGCTGTGGATGTTGCAGAGGCCGTCCGCACACATTCTTTGACAGCAGGGGCTATCACAGTAAATCTGTGCAGAGCCACACAATTAATCACAACAGTGGTCCGAACAAGTGGCTCGCCGTGACAAATGCATGTGGGCAGCTCACGCTGGGAGCCGAAACATAGCATTTAGTGTACGAATTACATACATCAAGGTTGTATTTAATAAAAAACAGGCACATTCAAATGTAAGGCCGCTGCACATGCACTCCACAGCACCGTGTTGTTAACATCTGTTTTTGTACATAGATGAGGAAATGTGAGGGCGTCTGGGGATGTACACAACCACAATGATAGACAAGGGCTTAGTTTACTGCATCTAAATTTAACGTATCATCATCATCATCCTCGGAGCGTTTGAAGTGCAATCGCATAGAACATTTGCATGAACTGATTTACTAACTTGCCCCCTCAACACAGGATGCGATGTGGAAATTCAAGAAACGGTATTTAAAGAGCCCAAATGCACTTTTAAAGACAAGCAGGGAACTTTTATTTTCCAGATGGCTTTGATATAGATCATAGCGGTGTCACCACCAAAGCATGCTTCCCATTATTGAGAGTGTTTAAAAGCTTTACCTCTTAAAGCAAATGCAAAGTGACAAATCCAAAAGAGTTCAGACAAAGGAAGGGGGTAGGTCTCACAAATGGAATTGTCCCCATGGGCAATCCACATAATATTCATATCAAACCTGATACATCCACCACTTGAATTTCTAACCATGCAATCAGGGGCTCTGCCAAGTTACTGAATACACCCTGATGAGTCTGATGATAAGAGGGGACCAACGGGGCACTGTGGCTTTGTGAGAGTCTGTGTTCTCATTAGCTATCAGGCATTCTGAGTCAGTACAAAATATTAGCTCATAGGCTGTAAACGCCTCTTGTGTTGCAGAGCTCGGAAATGAAATGTGACAGGAACAAAATAATCCCACGAGTGCTACAAAGTCCACACTGCTCTCTCCTTAATGGTCTTCTCAAGTGTTTGGAAAAGCAAATTTTCACTCTTGAAAAATGGCCTTTTCATGGAGCATCAGCATTCTTCCCTTTTCTTGCCCACCGAAAGCCCATTACGTTCACAAAAGTAAAAGAAAAAAACTGGAAACCTTATCTCATTAAAATGACTTACTATCGGAAACTATCTCATAATTACAAGAAATTACAAACAGCCTACAGGCGCAGGGATTGCAGCAATTCAGAACTTGCCTGAGAACCATCACGATTCTTCCGATCAAAGTGATTCAGTGATAGTCGTTAATACATCCAATGGCACACAGTAAAAAGGTGCTGTTAAAAGCTAATTCTGCGTGCTTTATTGTCCAACACTCAAACAAATGCAGGTGATAAAACAAGGTTCAACTTGCAGCTCACAGTGATGGATGTGATGTGTCAGGAATGGGAACAATTCAGAACTTGCCTGGGAATCATCACGTTTTAAAGATTTCTTGAAGTAGAAGTTGAAGTAATTCAGTACTTCCAATGGAACACAGCAATGAGAAGCTGTTATTAGATTATTCAGCTCACAGCCCAGCCCACAAGGTAACTTACAGTGTCTGGTGGAGGGGAAGGCCTCTATGTGATAATTAAAAAAATTTAATTAAATTAAATTAATAAAACTTTCATTAAAAGTTACGATAAAGTCATAATAAAGAA
>OMNN01002837.1:10679-21800 GCA_900302755.1 Chromis chromis | reverse complement strand
GACTTGAAGCTCTGGAAGAAGGTCTAGTAACGCAGCGAGACAGCCTGGCAGACCGACCACGTCTTCCTTTATTGGAAGACATAACACATGGACTAGGTAAGAGGACTTAAGAAACACACACACACACACACACACACACACACACACACACACACCCTCCCTTTACTCCTTCATCATGTTACCTCAGACTCCTCTCAATCCAGTACAGAAGTGTTGAGCAGAGATAAGGAAATCATGAAGCTTCATGTCGGTGCCTCTTGTCCCTCTTATCTCCTTCCATCAAACGTGTGGCTTTGATGAGAGGTAGATCAACCACATCAAAAAGAAGTAATACGACACTGTGTTCATCTTTGCATCTGGCAAACTTCTGCTTTCTGTAATTTCGGAGCTGGAGATGCATCTGTAACACTCCCTTCATCATTTGTTGTGAATTTATGTCAGGGGTGGTGTCGGTGTTTGATCTCTGAGCTGGAGAAATTACAGACTATCTCAGAATAATGGTACAGGAACATACGGAGGCATAATTATGCCCTCGTTAAAAATAATGAACAGAGATGCTCTGTAGGCACTGTGCAGCGGTGGAGAAGAAGCCAAGCTGTTGCTGGCAAAGTTGAGTGTAAATAAACCATGTCTGTTATGGATGATCTTATGTCACTGAGTTCCACTTTAAAGAAATCCAGGCAGGAGCTGTGATTTGAGCTGTGGTGTCAATGAGGGCAGGTTAGGATCTCTCAGAGTCACTCCCCAAAAGCATCAGAGAATCCTCCTCACTCTCCATGTTCAAGAAATCCATAAAGACACGTCTCTAAAACACTGCCTGCAACTCATAAATCCCCCTTTTAATATGCTTCTTTCTCCACTATATTTTATATATTTTTTAATGTTCTTGCCTACTTTGTAAAGTGTCTTTGAGTGTCTTGAGAAGTGTTATATAAGTATTATTATTAATATCATTATTATAATTATTATTATCATCATTATTATTTGTTTATTTATTTATGAAGCATCAATGGAGTTGCAAAAGAAAAGCACTGGAGACAAATACTGGAGGTGCTTGTTTCACCAGAGAGTTGCTGTGGCAGTACCATGGTATCAGTACAATTCAGCAAAGGAGAGCAGGAAAATCCAGGCTTTTATGAAGGTGAATGTAGGGATAGACATGGGTTTGGATGAATATAGCACAAATAATTATTTACATTACTAAAAATCGGCCAATGACAGGCTAATATCCACAATTTACATCCAGTGAGTCAGGCTAAAACCACTATAAAATGAAACCAAACAGACTTGTGTGTAATTTAAGATTACGTTTAATGTTCATAAAATGGTCAAAAATTCCCATAAACACACTCCTAAACCTTGTGGAAAGCCTTCCCAGAAGAGTTGAGGCTGTTATAGCTGCAAAGGGTGGGCCAACTCCATATTAAACCCTACGGATTAAGAATGGGATGTCATTGAAGTTCATGTGTGTGTAAATGCAGAAGTCCCAATACTTTTGGCAATATAGTGTAGCTTTTCATAGCAGTGAGGTCCTTTTCAGTCTGAGTATGATAAGCTGACTGTTTGTATTTTTTTTTGTCCTGTTTTGACTTTGTTGTGCTCAAAGATACCACTGATACCACTTTCCTACATAACACACACTTTAAGCACACTGACGTTAATAAAAATCAAATTAGGGTATACATCTGACAACTGAATAGCTCTGCAATGCATTAAGAAAATTAACTGATTTTCCAAGCTGTTCCTTAACGTAAAGATGATCATGAACCTTGTTGTAACTGTCCGCTAGGGCAACATCTGAAATGTAGTGTAGAGAGGGAGGGTGTACCATGGTTCTACAAGCTCCAGAAGATGGAAAGAACCTGTTTTTTTCTACATGCATATCTGAAAATGTATTGTACATTAGCTGTAGTACCTGGTTTTGCCACCAGGTGAAGCCGGTTACTGTTTAATACTGTTGCGACCTGAGGTGGAGGCGATCTATGGGCAGTTCTGTCTTGTCAAGCAGAGAGCATTGTGAGAGTTAAGCTAGCGAGGGGCACCATGACAGAGACTTTTGTGAAACTTAATGTCCTCTGGGTAGAGCTGGTGTTTTTTATAGAACATGCCCCACCCCAACTTGGGTGCTACCTTACTGATATCTGTGTGAAAGGAAATATAAACAACAATTTGGACTTTGCTGATGCTGATCACATTTTTTTAATTTTTTAAAGCCATGATCAGACCTGTTCCATATGTGTGACAGCAGCTCAGGACATCCCTACTACTAGGCTTTTGTGTTTGTGTTTCTGGGCATAATTCATTGTGTTTTCATATAATGGGAAAACCACATATAAGTTGCATATGTGTTCCATGTATATATTTAGTTTTAGTAGGGTCAGGTAAATCGTCATATTTACTAATACTGTAGGGTCTTAAACTCACTGTTTAATTTAGTCAGGTAAATTTGTATTTTAACTGCAATATTTAAATTACTCAAGTATATTGACACCATAAAAACACTTTAGTGCCTGTAGCAACCAATAACGTAATAACGGCCAATGACGTAATAACATTTTGCCAATAATATAATAAGTTATTATGTTAATGGCCTAGCATTAAAAAAATCCTTTGAAAATGTAATAACTGCAGCCGATAATGTAATAATACATAAATAGGACTGCATTTTTCGGAAATAAAAGATTTTTTTTTGCAGTTTTTGTGCAGTTTGCACATCAAAAATAGGTCTAGTGGATGGCATAGTCATCATATTCATTCATCAAGGATGGGCCCCATGTAGCTCTCACTCTCCTTAATCATAGTTGTAAGAGCCAATTTGAGAATTAACTTAATTTAGAATATTGTTTATTTGCTTAGATATGTAAATTCATAATTTAATGTCAGTGTCTCTGTTGGATGTTGCATTGTCAAATGAATTGACCACACTTCTGTCTTGAAAAACATTTCATTAAAACATTTTTCAAACATTTCTCAAGGAAAAACGATTCAGTCCTCACTTCAAACTCTATTTCAATAACTGGACTGGCACTATGATGGCACTTTACTCCAATATACAACATAGAACATGAACACTCATTTACAAATGTAAAAAACAAACCTGAAGACTATTATGTACGTTATTGGCTCAAAAACTTTATTACATTATTGGCAAGTTATTATGTTATTGGCTTTATTACATTTAAAATTTTAAAATTATTGCATTATTGGCCGTTATTGGTTGCTATAGGGCCTTAACCTTAATATTTAAACTTGTTTGGAAAAATCTGCAGCACAAGTCTTATGTTTTGTTTTTTTACTGGAAAGCATTTTGGCTTAGTGGCTATTTTTAGGAGAAAATATGCTAAAAACTAGCCGAAAGGGTGTAAGACAAGAAAAGAGAGAGACTGGCTGACTAACACCAGCTTCCTTGCATTAGTCTGGCAGCCATTCCAGGTGAGTTCAGTCTCCCTGATTGCTCAGCTCCCCTCCAGGTTCCTGCAGGGAAAAGTCTGTCCAGAGGACTGTCACAACACTGAGGGTGGTAGTGCTACACTATGGCTGTGCGCTTTTCTACATTTCTGTAGTAGTGTTCAAAGCTGCACTGGAGTATTTACTTCAGAGCAGCTTGAGGAGACCTGACACATTCTACGCCTACACACACTGATGCATTTGCAGCCATTTACCGAAGTATTCAGTGCAGCTTTAGGAGGTTACACGGAGGAAGTTGCCATTTTTTGGTAGGTCATTTTTAATGATTTGTTTGCTACAAATCACTATTCTCTTCTTTTAGGCTCTGGATAGTCTTGTTTTGGAAAGAAGAGGCACCATCGAAGTATCAGGGGCTTCAGATTGTTTATGAGAGACAAGTAGCAGCCAAGTACACAGTCTACTTTTCCGTTCCCTATCGTGAGGAGTGTGATAATCATACGGTGTTTGTGAAGGAAGAAGCTTGTTATTACTGTTGTCGGTCACCCCTCTGACAGGATTATGACTTTAGGACAGTTGCTGAAGGTGGTGAAATGAGGCATGAGGTCCGCAGAACATGATAATTACAGTGATTGTATCAGTGCTCACATGCTTCCAGCCTCATGCTGTTAAAACAAAGTTCCATAAATTCCTGTGCAAAAGGGACACACTGTCATTTCCTGGTATTGCATAAGAAGGAAAAATAGCTGGTTAACTGAGGTCTGCAGTTATTTATTGATGCTTTTGTGGTAATGTTATTTTTAAACACTGTTTTCAATATGTTTGGCTACTGGTGTTAAGCCACATTGAAGGAAACCCAGTGCAATGTCAGCTTAAAGTCTGATCCTGTTTCTCATCCAGCGTTAACTCTGTGTTCCTGTGTGCATGTAAGTCTATTTACATTGTTCCCATTTCATGACCTGCTTTCATGTTTTCTGCAGATTGTGGCCTTACGGGAGCAAAATGCTCACATCCAGAGGAAAGTGGCATCTGGAGATGGAGGAGAGGACATACTGGAGGGCACTGAAGCTCAGCAGAAGGTCCATGGCAAGGTGAGCTTCCTGTATGAAATATGGGAAAAACATGATTTAAACTCACGTGTTTTGGTTCAACTTAAGCTTGAAAACAGTAAGTCATACTTCTGTCACTGGTCAGGTGTAGTGTCAATCTAACTGAGCATGATACTTGCAAAATAGTTTCAAACTTGCAAACTTCATAGTTTTTTCTCTCTCTTTACATGGTGCTCTATAAATGCAGTCTTAAAGCCTAAATATACTACACTGCAAACACTCTCCCTCTCATTGTAAGGGTACCTTACAATACGATACTTGATACATGGCTCACGATACCGATACTATCACACGATACAGCGATACTGCAATAATCGATGTATTGCAAGACAATCACATAACGATACATCATGATATCTATAACTGAAAAATACAAAATGCCTGTAAAAAGGTTAAGTTCAGTATTTATTTATTTACTGCAATTTGGTGTCACTTTCACTGGATTTGACACAAATTTGGATGAACCACTGAACAAAAACAGGTCCACACTTTGAAATTAAACGTGGATGGGGCGTCTCTTACGGTAGCGTTACTGTCCTCCATTATACCTGTACAAAGTCTTCTTCGGCCATATTTGAATATTTGTTTTACATTAAAAAAATTGAAAAAACCTGTGCCCATATGTGTTACTAATATTGGGGGAAAATGGAGATTCTACATACAAGGGGTGACATATAAGTTTTGAGCCTGACCAAGAAAACAAGACTTGTTAATCGAAATGTTTAGTACTCTGAGAGACCAACATGTCACAATAGTTTGAGTTTAATTTGGACTCATTGTGGGCATTAATGTATGTACAATACCTGAGTCAAGTAGGGTAGGGCAGGTCATTCAAGCAAAAATGAACTGAGTCGGCTGTCCATCGTTTCACTGTGGCATAAGATGGAGCATCATTTCCTAATGTGTTAACCATGTCATCATGGATTTCCTTGGGAGACATGCCCTTTCGGGACAGCTACTGTATCACAGCACGGTTACCAACTCAGTTAATTTTGCTTGAATGACCTACCCTACTTGACTCGGGTATTGTACATGCATTAATGCACACAATGAGTCCAAATTGAACTCAGACTATTGTGACATGTTGCTCTGTCAGAGTACTGAACATTTTGATTAACAAGTCTTGTTTTATTGATCAGGCTCAAAACTTATCAATCACCCCTCGTACATACAAATCCTCTCTGCTCTGTGTAGACACAGCCTGCAGTTCAACCCAGGTTAGCCAAAAACACCTTGAATGTTTGTCACATCACTGTTGGTTGCAGCTGAGTCACTTCTGTCTTTCCGGTTGTGATGAGGATCAAAACATTTTTTTTATTTTCTTTACAGAATCTTGTTTGAGCAAATGTTTTATTTTGGGCAACATGTAGAATTAAGGGATTTTGAAGAAATATTAAATCTAAAGCCTAGATTTGGTTAAGTTTCCAGACTGATCAGCATGTCACAGATGATTAGCTCAAGAAAGTTAAAAATCCGATGATTCTTTCTCTTTTTAAAGTTTTTGACTCTGACACATAGTATAATTTTGGCAATTTTCCCCCTTTTTTAGAGAAAAAAATATGCAAGTTTAAATGACTCAGATCGTTAAAATAAATCACAGCCTGTATGGATGATTTTTTTTAAAATCTATTCAGTAAACAGGGCATGATCACGGTATGCCCAGTTGTTGCTATGGTTGCAGAAAAAGTTTTACATATTCCCAAAATTTGCACAGCATTAAACATGTACATATTTACGTGGGCGGTCATACATTAACCACAGAGGTCTTCAGTTTGAAAATTGCAGCGCTAGCAGTGCTGATTTGGTGGTAAAACACAAATAATTCCTGTAAGTTTGCTCCCCAGCTGGTGTTTTGTCATTATAACCTTTTAAAATATATTTGATCATGATATATTTAGCTGACATCCTGAAGGTGATCCACAGTCAGGTGAAAGCTCTCGCTGTGATCTCAGCCTCTCCCATTATGCAGGAGCACACGTCCACAGCTGAATACAAATTCCCCCCCTGATTATTAATTTAAAAGCCGAGGTGTAACTGCGTCCACATTTACTAGATTACACTGATGCCGTTTTATGTCAGGAGTCGACCAACCTCAAAGGCCAACGTAGACGCTGGGGAATTTTTTTTTAGCATGCAGACGGCAGCGGGAAGATACCTGGGTAGATCAATGGAGATGCTATTACTTGGCTGGTCTGCTGGGTGGGGGGGATGCAGCTTGGGGGAGGGATGTCGGGAGTAAAGAGATGAAGAGTGTTCCTGCTGAGGGACGGGGTAATAAGGAGACAGCTATCATCTGCTCTGTTCTGCGGAGATAAAAGAAGCTAATATGAATGTGTGTTGTTTTACACGTGTTTGTGTTTGTGTCTCCGTAAAAGTTTTTTTTTTTTTTTTTCTGTGAAGGAGAATCGGTAACCTTGGAGCGATGGTGAGGGTTAGTTATTCAGTGTCAGAGGGACTGACAGACACATGGCATCAGGGGAGGATGACAGTCTTGATCTGCAGGACAAAGTGCCTCTTCTCACAAGAGATGCACAATGCTGTCCACTTGATTTAAGAAATGCATGCACATATTCAGTGGTTGTCATTAATGTGACGGGTAGAAAGAGGTCAGCGAGAGGGGAAGGAAGAAAACAAGTGCTTTTCAAGAAAAGCTGAATCCTTCAGCTCTTGAACCTTTAGCACAGCAACAGATCTCCCTGATAGGCAGCTAATGCAGAGTGACGGATGAAGCCGGTTGCTTCACCTTGTTAATTTTTCATTTAGTAATCATCCAGCACTGCAGTGGTTCTGAATTATTTTCACTGCCCTTCGCTGACACATTCTGGACACGGGTAAAAGATTGATGCACGTGTAGAAATGTTGTCATAAATCATTTCGTTTTGGGAAAATGAGAATAGAAACAATGAAAATATTCCTTTAATGTGAACATTCATGCATTATTTCAAGCTGGTTTCCTCTCACTAGTGCATTTGTAGTGTTTTATTAACAAGTTAAACTGCGCATAAACAGCCTTTATAGCTCCTGTTTTAATAACTGTCTTGCTTTTATTGATGTTCACATTGGATTTTATTTACATTAAACTGCCTGCAGCAGTGGCTCACGGCCATTTTGGCTCCAGTTTTCACTATTGTAGTCATCAAAAAGCTCCCAACTCTTCCACTTGTAGTAACTATTAAGGAGTAAGGGTGAATGTTTTTTTCCTATTTGGCTTCTTATAATTATAGTTGGCATGAGATGATATGGACATAGTAACTTAAAGTGGTGATTAATCGGTCGGTTCAACAAATTTAGAGAAAGAAGTGCTGATATTGATGAGTATAGCGGTCAAATAAAACCTGCTGATACATAGAGACATAGAAGTATGAAGTAGCATAAAATTATACATAAGTATCTTAGATTTGTACTTTCATTGAGCAACATACTGCATGTATTGGGCTACAATTCAAACAATGTTTCCATTATACTATGTTATATTTCCACTTCACTCCACTACATTCATCTAACAGCGTTCGTTACTTTTTAGATGAAGATTTTACACAATGAACAATATAATAAGATGTCAAAATATAACACATAGTTGACGATTAACCCTCTGAACTCCGATAGGGCTGATCCGAATAGCAATTTCTGTGCTCCAGATATTCGGGTCCAATTAATGACGAATATTCGAATATTTGGCTCGTGCGGCGGCGGGGACCTTTCAGACCTTTCGGAGTCTGACAGCATTAGCATGGATATCTCCTGCTGTTTTGTTTTTTTCTGGCGGTGGCACAGTAGCAGTGTCCTCGCCTTGCCTTTCTGTCGGATCCTTTTTCCGTCTCCCGAATCGCGTGCCGATAGCCGGGGGGGTGTGGCCGAGTATTCAGATCTGAAAATTATTATCCGGATACCACCACAACGACTGGATATTCGGATATGTGGGTCCAGCCCTAAGCTCCAAGCAGTTTCTGGCCTTTTATTTGCGCTTGCATATCAATCTGAGCTAATTGTTTAGTGCAATATATTACAATACTTCTATGTAAACAGCACAAACATTGCTAGAAGCAGAGATAACTCAAAGCTGTCTTTTATGCAGTATGACACAGTTATAATGCCATAAATCATACAAAAGGAACCTGTCAGTGGAGTTTTGGGGTTTAGAAGGGTAAATCAGTGGTTTCCAACTTTTTCGGCCTCTTACATTAAACACTGTGTCATCAGCTTTCAGATGTCTATTAGTTGTTAACAGCTTCACTAAATAGTGATTTTTCCCTCAAAACATTCTCACATGGTTTCTTACCTTCTCCTTGTGTATCACAGCTTTGTTCTTTCTTCTTTCCTCTCCCATTAATCATCTGACAAACCCTCAGATTTATCTGCTGTCCCTGAATGTAAAACTGTATATAAAGTAGCTCTGTGTAGCGTATATAAAGTATCCTGCAGCAGCTCCAGCAGTAACATGCTGCTGACACACTGATGCTTCACTATAAATAATCTGATGATGTCATATATAATAATACGTAGGAATTGAACCAGGACTTTTACTTTAATAATTAAACCACATTTTGCCACTAATAGTTCTGTACTTCTACTTAAATAGGATTTTGCATGCAGGACTTTAACTTCTAATGGGGTAGCCTTTACTGCACTTTCATTACCTGTGTTTTGTGTGTCTATGACCTTTCAATCAACTTGAGTAAGATGAAGGTTAATTGAATTAAGTCTATGGGGCTCACAGCAGTAAGGAATTGCAAATCAACAGGTCTTGCCAGGGGGGTAAAAAAAAATGTTCCTGGTCCTCTGATTAACCCACAAACTTCACTGTGGACAACGCTAAAGAGGAATAATGCTTTTCTAGAAAAACACAGAGCAGCATCTATTCTCCTCCATCATCATGGAGAGGCAGCAGATGTTTCAGAGGCAAATACCTCAAAACCTGGACAACTTCAAAGTAGTTAAAAGTAAAAGATAATTTAAGTGACCGTTTAAAATATCAGATTGCTCTTGCAGGTCGTATAAAAGACTGTCCATTTAAAGCTTCCCAGTCCTGAAATAAAAAAAACAGGTGTCTTAATGTTGCGAGGCGGTGAAACGAGCTCAGTAATGGGAGCCACAGTTGCGTGATGTATCGTCTGTGGGGCAGCTGAGGCATTTGGCAATAAAGTAGAACTAAATTCTTAAAGTCTGTCTTTTATGAGCGGCCGGCGTGCCCGTATTAAAATCAGCCGTGTGATTTAGTGGGTCCTGTTCCCTGCTCAGGTGAATCATTGATCAGCGGCAGCAGACAGAGAGGCCCAATTAGGTTTGTCCTCACAGATGGATAGTTGAGGATGGGCAGCTGCTCCTGATACAGCAGAGACTTGGAGGAAGATGGAGAATGAAGTGTTCACTTTTCCTCAGTTGTAGAATAACTACAGCTTTGGTATTTCAAACTGCAGCGTGTTATTTAGTGGCGATCATTTCTAACGTGTTAATCTTGCCCGTGTAAGTTGAATCTCATTAATCTACCTCATGCCGAGACCAGGGGAGCCATAAACCCAGCGAAAGCTAATCAGATTACCAATGCAAATGTCATAGAAATTTCTCCAGTGGAGTCTGGAGTGATTCTCAGTCACCCATTCTTTGTCGCCATCCAAAACCAAAGCAGCAGTGCGAAGAGCCAAAGCCTTGAGCTCCTGAACTTGAATTTGTCAGAGTGCTAATGTGTGTAACTCCCAAAAGGAGACATGGTATCTGAAGTGGAAGCGAGACTGATTTCTCAAGGCCCACTTGAATACGCCACGGGAAGCCGGGACATGACTGGAAATCAGAAAACCGTTTTCCATCTGCTTCACTTTCAGTCTCGATAATGTGTCTGTATTTGGTTACTTATTTTTTAAAAACTTTTAGACCCATTAAAACATTCTTAAAACCTTTAATGAGAAAGTGATTTGAATGAAACATTTTAAAAACATTAGATTGTTAATTTGAATGTGCTGAAGTTGCACATGATGCCCAGCTTGAACAGACTAATTGGACACTAAACAGCAAACAAGACGATTATGTAGCAGCTCAAGATGTTAAGATTCACACATATCTAACAGAGAGACTGTACAAAATCACCCTCAGCAACACTAAAATAAGGAAGATTTACCTCAATTGCAAGGGGAAGGTTATACTGACAGTATTACTAGCAAAAAACTCACAAAAAGCACACACATCTATGTGATTAGATGTGAATCACTTCTTTAAAGCATCTATTTTCCAATGTAGACCTTATGTTAGAGTTTATTTAAAGCATCAACTGAGCACACAAGGACTATTGTCTTCTTATTTTTATATATGTTTTAAAGTGGGTTTTCTCCAGATAATGTCGTATAATTTATTACGTGAATATGCATTTAGGAAATGCAGTTAGTGAGTTTCTTTCCTGTGGCTCAACAATTTGAAAAATATTCCCCACTAATATGGAAAATGTGTTTACTCACAAGCCCCATGCAACTTGACACAGTGGGGCAGTGTTCAGATGTTCAAGGGTGATTTCGATCTATTTACACAGGCTCAGTGCTGTAAATGTGGATGAAGGTGCATCTCCTAAATGCTGACTTGAAGGTGTTTAATATTCATGCAGTTACTTATATATAACTTT
>OMNN01002837.1:0-10468 GCA_900302755.1 Chromis chromis | reverse complement strand
TTTTATAGGAGTTATATATCCTAAATTACAGCCTTTGTGATTGTATTGTGGTGAACTGCCTTTTCAAATGTAATTGTTCAGCTATAGTCTTGCCTACAGGTAGATGAGAAGCTCAATACCATCCTCACATCTGTACAGTAAATATGTAGCTACAGCCAGTTACCTTAATAAATACTGGAAATGTGGGACACAGCTTATCAGGTATTATAAACACCTGTAAAGCTCTCTAATTAACATATATATATTAATTTTATATTCAAACTGACCCAGCTCCTGAAAATACTGTCATCAACCTTTGTGGAACCTCAACTGTCATTTTTACATTGTGGAGATTGTGATCTAACCTCTTTGGTAGCAATTTCTTTCACTTTTCTGTGACTTTTTCATAATTTTCTGGGTGGTTACACTGAGAGATAATTAGAAAGTGGTACCAAGTGTGTAGAGAATAAATACAAAATTCTGAGATGGGTATTACACTTAAATTAGTTGTGTTTTTAGCAGTTTTCCAGGGGAATTTCCCTGAAACACCTGTACTATTAACACCCAAATTCTTCCTGAAAATAAACTGCAAGTGAGGAAAATGTAAATCGTGTAGCAACATCCCCAGATCCAGGGCTGATTGGACACTTCAGGCCAGTTGCACAGCTCTTCAGCCAACCTTTCTTTTCCTTTTTGGTCACCTTTTCCTTCATGTACTCGTCTCTCTTCCCTCCCTCAGCGTCTGTCCAACGGCTCTCTGGAGTCGGCCCACGAGGCGAGCCAGGTGGTGGAGCTTCAGGACCTGCTGGAGAAGCAGAACTACGAGCTGGCCCAGATGAAGGAGCGCATGTCCTCGCTTTCCTCCCGGGTGTCCGAGGTGGAACAAGAGCTGGAGACCGCCCGCAAGGACCTCATCAAGTCAGAGGAGATGAACAACAAGTACCAGAGGGACATCAAAGAGGTTACAGCACACACACTCTCTCTGAGGACACGGAGAGGCCTGCACATGCACATTTGCAAGGGAATAACAGTGGCAAGAGAGACATCAAAGAAGGCTAGCAGTGGCCTAAAAAAAGCTTTTATTTGCATACTCCCTCACACTGCCTCCTTCTGCATGATTGTATGTATCTCACATTAATACATGCAACTCAAAGCACACTGCTTTGTTAAAGTCTACCTCACATTATAGCAAGCGAATCCTATAAATATACCATATATGCAAATTGGAAGGTTATAGAAACACTCCTCAAGGACACACACTAGAAAAAAAAAAAACTCCAGGCAGAACAAGCAGCTGTTTCTGCTTCCACCTCTGGTTGCTTCTTGAGCTGCTTCAAGATGCCGACATGTAAAGCGCAAAAACCAGCCATTTAAAAGCCGCTTTCCTGGAGAAATGAGAAAGTCGTGTCATAAATCGGCAGTTAAGGGCCCAATCATAGTCCCACTGAATGTACAGTACGTCTGTGTGAGCTTGAATTTCAGTGAAGTGCACTAAGCTGATGCCCCTATGGCCCCTCGGCTGAAATTACTATTGATTGCTAACAATGTAGGCAGAGGTGGTTATTGTGGCCCGGCAAACACGGCTTTATCGGTCCGAGCGTGTGTTATTACCCTGCACTGCAGAATGACTATTATATTTTGTGTGGTTTTGAAACAATGTGTGTGTGCATGACTTTGTGTCTGGAGCAATTCTTCAAGCAGGAAATTAACTCTCAGAAAAGCTATGATAATGCCACTGCCATGCGGGGGGAGCCTTGTTTCATGGCAGCGGTGTTTGATAGAAGATCACAGCTGCATGTTTGTATCTTATGAAGCTATATTGTTTTTGTAGATTATGCCATAGTGTCATGTATGGATCTTCTGAAGTCTAGATGTGAGGAAACGTGTTGTTGCTTCAGTTTTAGTATCAATAAACATTGAAGAGGTTCAGTACTAATGGCATGCCTCGTACTCATGTTTCAGTGAGCACTGTTATGAGAACATGTTGTGCACTTGTAATAGAAATTTCTGAATGGTTTGTATTATTCATGTTCAGTAATGAAATTAAGTAATAAGAATCAAGCCTGTGCAGTTATTAAACTGCAAAATTCATGTGTGCAAAACACTTCTGTGAGTTACAAACTGGAGGCAGAGCTGCAGGCGATTTGACTCTAAGCTAAGCTAAGCAGCAGCTAAAAATGTGTTTTTTTTTATACACTTTACCATCCAAAGGTTTTAAGAGAACTCTCATCTTTTTTTGTTGCTGTATTGTGTTATTGTCAGCTTGGTCTGACTTTACTGTTTTCTTGCATACAGGCCATGTGTCAGAAGGAGGACATGGAGGAACGGATCGTCACTCTGGAGAAACGCTACCTGAGCGCCCAGCGAGAGTCCACCTCCGTGCACGACATCAACGACAAACTGGAGAATGAGTTGGCCAATAAGGAGGCATTCCTCAGACAGGTCTGTAAAGTCTAACGAAAGTTTGTGACACCACTTGACTGGAAATCAAGCAACTAAGTTTTCTAGTTCTGCAATTTGCTCTATAACTTTCTGAGTCTTGGGTCCAGGTGGCAGCTGAAACGGACCATTCACTGCTGTATCATCAGTCATATTTTTCGACAATCTAAATGGATGCAGTGAAGAATTAGCCATGAATGCAGCTGGTTGTGTAAGATGGATCCTGTCAGCTAACAGAGCCCTTTGAGCTCTTCCACAGAGGTTTGGCAATGAGACAACCTCTTGACATTGTGGCAGATAATGTCAGAGGAAATTGCTACTGGGGGGGAAGGAATTTTGATGGTTTTTACTTAAATGTTTAGTTTGAGCAGATGCACATGGCTCAAAGTCATCTTCCTAATAGTCATAATGCTGTACAATATGATCAAACGATGGTACAGATTCATTCTCCTTTTGATGATTCTTTGTGATTCACTGCAGCCAATTAGATAAATTGCCTGGCCATAGAAGATTGAGTGACATTTTCATGAGTGCAGGCTTAAGCACCAGCTGAGCTCTGGAAGGAAAGAATATCAAACTAATGTGAGCAGAAGTAATCGCAGAGATGCCGTGAGACACACAAGCAGTGTTTGGGTTTGCTGCATATGAGGTGGTTTAGACCAGGCAATTTCACAGTTAAAGCTCCCGTATTGTGCCCCTCCTCAGCAAACTAATGAAAGTCTCACATGTCAACAGAATGTGTCTTTCAATTTTTCAGCTCAAAATACTGCAAAGATGGTTCAGTTTACCATGACTGTATAATCCCGGGTTTTTAGTCCTGTTCTAAATGGGCTGTTCAAATGTCCTGCAGCTGTCTACAACCCCTTCAGGAAGAAGACTCTCTTTGTGCCTACGATTGACAGTGCAGTGAAAAACAGTCGATGCAAATTTGTGTGACCAGGACTTCCTATTGCTTCTAACTTTCTCTCTAAGTGATCATTTTACATGATAATATTGCTGAATTGGCAGCACAGCCAGTGTTTTTAACTCACGTGTGTAGCTAGTTGGCGAGATGATGTTGTGGTTATAAAATCTGTAGTCTTAATAGGCTGCATTTCAGTCACTATTTCATACTTGTTCCGCTGTCTGACAACAAAAATAGAAAAATATGTAAATGCGTACAGCTTTATTGGGGATTAAGTTGTATGTAGTGGGACATGTGAGCACAGAGAGCAGGGGAGAAGGAAACAGCAGCTGGGTTTTGGTTGCACTGAAGCATCTTAATTGACACGAAAACACAATAACCCACACAAGCCTTGTTTATTGGTTTCAAATCGGACTTAAAGTTACCTCCGTCTCTGAATGACCTTCAGCATTGTATTTCCACAGAACTCTGACCTGTGGGCATACGGTCAAAGACAATGGTAACTGTAGCCTTAGCCACACAACGCGCTAACACTAAGGATCCTCCATTGCTGTGGTGACATTGCCATCAATAATTAAAGTAATCCATTTGGTCTTCAGATGCTAGGAGTGCATGAACACTCTCATGTTCACTCTAACAGCAAACAGCAGAACATTTGGTGTGTTTGCTTGTGGCTGAGACATTTTAGAGTTAGCAGAAGGAGCTCTAGAAAGTTCTGAGAGGCAGTAGTTCTACTATTGTAGCAGCTCAGTGAAATTCCTATTGGCTTCTAATTATGTCTTGAGAAATGGCAGAATTAAACATATTTAACAACTACAAAACACAATAAAAATGGATTTTCACCATATGGGCCCTTTAAATTAGTATCACCATTTATACTTAGCGTTGCCTTTTCAGTTTTTACTAGTTGACAACCAGCTATAAGCACATCATTAAAAACACACTAACAAAGTAACCCCTCTGATCTAGAAAATAAATGCATTGAGGAACCCCTTTAATAAGCCCTGAAGCTTTTGGGTTTGAGCTCCTGCTACCACACACAAGCACGCTTGTTCGCTGGCTGTGCCATGAGTTTACTTGCTGTTGTGCCAGCAGCTGAACCCCGGGATCAGGCCGCTGATGTTTGAAGATGAGTTCTTCAGGGGGTGTTGGCTTGGCCGTTGCTACAGAGGAATGAAGGGAGGAGAAGAAATGGCAGGAGAAATGGCAAAAAAGACGGATAGAAGGGCATCTAGGGAGGATATCGCAAACAAAAACAAACTGCCATGCTTCCCCAGTGTCATCCCAAACACCAGTGGGATGGTGATACGGGTTCAGACAGAAAATATCACTGACATACACAACACAACGCCGCCTTGGCCCACTCCAGTCTAATTATTGCATATTGAGCTGCCAGGCCCAATGCTTTGGGGAGCAGAGCATCTGTCGCTAATGGCAAAGGCTGCCAAGCCAGCTCCGAAAAAAAAGAGTCTTAAAACTGATCTGAGCCTGCAGCTACTCAGGGGGAAGAGTCTTAACGTGCAACAGGGAAATATAAGTCACTTGTTGGCAGTTTCACTGAATGTTAGGTTTCATTTCCTTCTTTATGGTGGCATGTACTGTATGTGAATGCTTAATCAGGGCAATTACCAGGATCTGCTGAGTAAAAGTTGCCACTGTCGCTCCTGGCAAGTGCAGTGCTGCTATTCTGACTCTGTTATGGTGCTATTTTAAAGACGAGTCAAGGCACACTGCCAGAGCCCTCAGTAGCCGGTCCTCCTACGACAGACAAATATCTGTGATTCTATTTTCTAACAGGCAATGATGCACTGCTGACATTAAAGGGAAAAGATGGAAGAGATCTATCTTTATAGAAGACGTTTGTGGTTTTGTCAGAGGGGGGCACAACACAAATACTGTAAATGCTCTGATTAACTGCACAGAAAACCTGTAACTGAAGCGACTATTTGAAATAGGTCAGGATTTGTAATAGGACTTCAGTTAAGAGTTATTTTTCGAAGTACTTTTTCATCATATTTTGGTATGCATACTCTGTTTTCTGATCTCCGACTTTAATTTGTCACTGCTGTTTGCTGTTATTGCAAGCTCAACACCCCCTTCACGGTTATCTGTTGTTTGGATAAATTAATGATGATGTACATTCCCACAGCATTAAGCACAACATTTTTATATGAAAAGCCCCTGTTTTGCTAGAACTAATTAACTCAGATGTGTGATGATTTATTAGTCTTTCAAAATAAAGCTTTCTGCAAATATTTCACATCAAAAGCCTCATATTGACATAAGCTGCATCCTAAGTATTTGCTACATAAATCCTTAGAGGGTTTAGAGTATGGAATATGTATCGTATTAACTAATTTCGTATGCAGTGTCATTTGAAAGTTAGCAATTAGCTTCTGTTGACTGAAGTCATGTATTTTCTCCTTATAGCAAAATGTTTTTTGTTTCTTTTTATGCAAAGTGCAAAAACATCAGAGGGTTGATCAAAAAGTTTCAAGACTGGTCGTGGTGCAGGGTAGTAGCAGGTAGTAGTACGATGATCCAAGGGATGATCCAACCTTTGTGTTGGAGAGTTGGGTCTGTGGCTACCACCAAGAGAAGAAACAGCAGTTTTCACAGTAGATGATGTTTCCAAAACCAGACAAGGTGCATTATGAGAATGCTTGTTGCTTGTTGTGCACCAGGAATTAGTCCCCCAAGGAATATAGTTCTTCTGTAACATCCTGAGGTGCGATGGCATGTGGGTGCTCCAATGTTTATGTGTTTCTGAGTGTTTCTGGCCACAAAAACACTATTTTCGCGTTACTACCCGCCCTACACAACAGATTTGATTCCCTGTGACTTCTCTTTCCCCAAAATGAAATTCAAATTGAAGGATTGTGACTTTGCCACAGTTGAGGAGATTGTTGCAGATAGTACTTGTCATGTTTACGCAACAGAACTTCTAGAGAGCATGTTGCAGGAGCACTGGGTGCGGTGTAACACAGCACAAGGAGACTGCTTTGACGGGGAGGCAGTCAAATTTAAATTGAGTATGTTTTTTGAATTTTCAAGGCACAGTCTCAAAACTTTTTTATCAAACTCATAAACTATGAAAATGTGTAGAATAAGGTGCGAGAAGGATGGGATCACTCTGCTTTTCTATTAGGCTTATCATTTGGAAGATCTACTTGCAGTTTTGAGTTAATGACAGCAACTTAACACTGAATAAAGGATATGCGATATCTCATTATCACTAATATTGTCTTTGTTGTGTGATTGTATGCAGATGGAGGAGAAGAACCGACAGCTACAGGAGAGGTTGGAGCTTGCAGAGCAGAAGCTCCAGCAGACCATGAGGAAGGCCGAGACGCTGCCGGAGGTGGAGGCCGAACTGGCTCAGAGGATAGCAGCCCTCACTAAGGTAAGAACATGCACATGTATCCATACATCAACACACATACGGTTAACACATTCCTACAGATGGCCTCATTTCTGGATTTTTTGCTGTACCTTTGTGTAAGTGTCCATGTGGTGTCATGTCATGACGTTTCAACATGTCCCTCTCCTCTTCCTCGGCCACATAGTCTGACTCCAGCTCCTCTTCCTCCCCTGATGATTATCACTTTGTTATGGAAGCTAAACTCCAAGACATGAACTCCATTCTTAGGAAGGTAGTCCCACAGGGCATCACAGCTACTGCCAACTCCTGTAGAGAGCAGATTTCATTCATTTATCTTATTAGTGTTTTGTGGCGAGCGTGTTTACTGGGATTCTGCTCTGGCTGTTCTACCACTATGGGACAGCTGCATGGCACTTCTGGCTGGAGCTCATACTTGGCAGTGCTGGAGCAGCTCTCTTCCTCTTTCATTCTGTCCTTTGGTGGCCTTGTTCTCCATCTCTCTTTCTCCTCGTCACCTCTTTGTTTCGATCAGCTCTCTTTCCAGTTATGCTTTAAAACAATAGATATCCATCTTTGAGTTTTCGGGTAGAGGCTTTGGCTTGTGTTGTTGCCACTGCTTTTCTTTTGTTGGGCCTTGGGCTGTCAAACACACAGATAATCGTGGCCTCTTCTTTTTTTTTTCCCGTTTTCTGTCATGTCTATGCTGTGATCCAACTGTAGGCGGAAGAGCGTCACGGGAGCATTGAGGAGCGAATGAGGCACTTGGAATGCCAGCTGGAGGAGAAGAACCAGGAGCTGCTGAGGGTGAGTCACTGCGGAGGCGTTGTGCCAGGCAGCGTTAACCAGGCAGCCACTCCTGCATGAGCATGACAGCTTGAGGCGACTGCAAGTGATGGCATTGTCTGATTTATCACCAATGAAGCTCGACCAAATGAGTGGTTTCGCACACTCCGGAATGGTTTGTAAAACGGTGCACAAATGATGCAGCCATGTACGGCTCGTTTTTGATTATGCGAGCGTCTTCACACTTTGCTACATACCCAGTTCGAGAGAGAATAGCATACTGTATGAAAACAGAATTGTAACCTTGCGAAAGAGCGTTTTACAAATTGGAGTCGTGCGGTAGCTAGAAAAGAAGACGCAAACACCAGTAAAGAAGGTAGTTACATGAAAATGCAGCGTAAACAAATGAAGAAAAACAAATTATGATGTGCAGAAGTAACATAATAAGCATAATTATAGTTATTTGCTGTTGTATGGGAGGTTTGATGGGCGCATATCGACATCTCAATAGAAACTAAAGTGATTCACTGATAGATAATAGGTCTCCGCTTTGAGTTTTGTTTTGGTGATGAGTAAAAAAATAAGTCAATGCAAAAAATAATTGCATATTTTACTTATAAAGGGGCTTGTTATCCTATTTTTATGACCTTTAGTGACCTTTTCCAGACACAGACTTCTCCTGGAACGTGCTGCTTGGGGTTTATTTGCATAATAGCATATTTAGTGATACACTGATTAGCAGGCAGTGCTGCTGCTGTTCTCATATCTGGAAGGACGCAAACCTGATTTTAACCCAGAATTAAAAACGTTATACAGGGCAAAGTTGCACAGGGATTTCTTTTAGATGTCGTGGTGAGGTGCTTGTGTGAATTATTCGCTTTTATCACATCAAAAGCTTCCGAAAACAGTTAAGATTACCTCTTTATGAATACTTAAGGGTAACTTATAGAGTCACAGCTCACAGTTTAAAGGGCTTGGTGCCTCATTTTTAAATTGGTAGATCATTATGTCTTTTTCTATCAGGCTCGACAGAGAGAAAAGATGAACGAAGAGCACAATAAGCGACTCTCGGACACGGTGGACAGACTCCTCACAGAGTCCAACGAACGTCTGCAGCTCCACCTGAAGGAGAGAATGGCAGCTCTAGAAGAGAAGGTTAAAAATGGAAACCTATAAATACATAGCCCGGTGGATGTGAGGAGGAGATTGAGTTCTTCTCACCTCTTCCTTTTCTTCTCTTTTTTTTGCAGAATTTGTTAATTCAAGACTCCGAGGGTTACAGGAAACAGTACGAGGAGTCGATCCAAGAAAAAGTAGGTTGCAGATTACCCTCTGTTTGCTACATTTTACATGAGGTTGCCTTGATAATGAAGTTTTTAATAGAGAAGTAATGAGGTTGATTGTTGGCATTAGTTTCATTTTTTATGGAGTTCTACTGTTGATTATTCATAAACTCCCGCAAGGGGTGAGGATAACGAGATGGATTTCATAAGCAGTATGGAAAACAGTGGAAATTATCCCTGTGTCAGTTCGTATTCAGCAAGATGGATTTAATAAGCTGCAGTAGCTCTGAGCCATGTCACTCCACAGAACTGACAAGCACAAGTATGACTAAGAGTGGGAGACACTGGGATCATCATTCTTTGAACAGGTAATATCACAGACTAACACTGTGATGATTTGTTCTGTCCAGTCGCAGCTGGCAGACGAGATTGAGAAGCTGAGATCAGAGCTCGACCAGTTCAGACTGAGGGCAGGATCCCTCACAGAACCCACCCTGTCACGGTAGGTTGGTTGTGTGTGTCTCTGGGTGTAAGTTTATTAGGATTTGACTTGCAATATATGGGTTTTGGAAAGCCAGTAAAGTATTTGTCCAGTGAATCCATAGATGAGGTTAAACCACTAGTTACTTTTTGTAACTTCTTTTCCTTGAAATTGATGGAAAACATCATGAGGTCATGGAAAGATGTGAAGAAACATTCATGTAGACTTTCAAAAACACAACTGCAGTGTTAATAAACATTTACACTAGGCTGTATAATCATGCGACAGCGGACGTTGCTGACGTAGGTTTGTTGTTAATGGAGTGCCACTATGAATGTTCCTGTTTGTGGAACTGTGGAGCAGCATTATCTCACGCCCCTTTGTAAAGGATGAACCAGTACATCTTATGCTATGGGAGACATGAAAAGAAGCATTAATGCACCTTTTCTTAGCATTTAAAGAATTCGACCAGCGCTTATCATGACTGCCACTTATGTCCTTTTCAGACATGGGACAATGCCGGGTACATCAGCCTGTTAAAGTGGCAACATTCTATGATTCAGACATCGGTCGCTTTTCCATTAATACTCTCATGGCTTGATTTAGATATACTCCCAACAGTGACAGAGATAGCTGCGGTACATACAGAGTATTTGCCATTAACATGAGATTGGACAGTACATGAAGTGTACTCGCACACTAATGTACACTGATCAGCCACAACATTATGACCACTGACAGGTGAAGTGAATAACATTGATCATATTGGTACTATGTGGTGTTCTGCTGGAAAACCTTGGATTTTTACATCTGTGTTGATGAGACTTAGACACCCAAATAAACATTGTCCCAGAACAAGAACACTCCCTCATGCAAATGGAAATCCCAAATGCCACTGGCCTACCCCTGCAGGAAAATGCACCCCACCACATGGCAAAAACATCAAACAATCAGGAACATCTTCAGGAACATGACAATGGCCCAAGATGTTGATTTGACCTCCAAACTTCCTAGACCCCATTCTGATCAAGCATCAACAGGATGCAGTGGAACAAGTCTGATTGACAGAGGCCCCACTGCACAAGCCAGAGTACCCAAAGGATCCACTGCCAACGTCCTGGTGCCAGACCCCATAGGACACCCTGACTGGTCCTCTTGTCCATGCCCAATGGTTCAGAGCATTTTTGACCACATAAGGGGGACCAACACAATATTAG
>OMNN01002826.1:5159-19145 GCA_900302755.1 Chromis chromis | reverse complement strand
GACAGTCAGTTTTCAGGTTGAACTGCAGGCAGTGTTTCCACAGAGAGACTGAGAGGAACATAGAGGATCAATAAAATAAATGCAGCATGGCTCAAACACAGTGAACAGAGGAGCAAGTTGTTGGAAGATACATTCAGCATGGTGAAACATCTTTCTACAGCTGATGAGCAGAGTAAAGAGAAAAAGTCTGGAGAGGCTGTAAAAATGTCCAAAACAACTCAGCAAGAAGCCAAAATTACATAAACTTGTTAAAAAATTATCAAAATGATTATTCAAGATGACTCAGAATGTGTTGAAAATGACTCAAATATCAACAAAAATCAGACACACTGGTCCAAAATGATTAAAAAGATATTGAGAATGAGTTTAAATTTGTTCAAAATGACTCAAAAGTTGTCCAAAAGGATCATGAGAGGAAAATCAAACATAGTGGATCAATAAAATAAATGCAGCATGGCTCAAAAACAGTGAACAGTGGAGCAAGTTGTTGGAAGATACATTCAGCATGGTGAAACATCTTTCTACTACGTCTTTCTTACCTTTCACATTTTGCTTTTTTCTGATTCCCATCATTCTATTGTGTCCGAGAAGACATTTCTGAGTTCTCTCTCCTTCTTGTTCTGTTTCTATAGAGGTGCAGGACTCTAGATCGCAGTGAAACATGAATCTACAGTGAAGAAAAATGATACAGGAACAAACAAACTGTTTGGGTGCGACATTTAGTGTTGCACTTCGTCAGGAATTTAACCATCCAGCTGTATGAAGATGAAGCTGGTTACTTAAAACTGCAACTGTAGAACATTTAATAGGTCGACACTGCAGGGAAATAAAGAATGTAATTATTTTTCTATATGATTTATGCAGCTAATATAAACATATACTAGTTGTGTATCAGCTGCACAGTTTTAGATGTTGCTGCATCCACTTTTAAGATTCTCAGAGTCCTTCTGCGGGTCCAGTGATCTGCTCGATGTGATCCAGGCTCTGATTTATGGTGTCACCTTCTTATTTGAATAATAACGCATTAAAAGCTGCACTACTGTCCACCAAACCGTAAGTATTATAATTTAGTCCTTGAATAATTCCTAGTGGTAATCAGCGGTGCACAGATCCTGGCGTGATTTATTATCGGCTAAAACGATAACTGGATTCGACAAAGCATGAAAGTATGAGCAGCAGTTGTTTCAGAGGACTAAAAACACACACTTGCATATGTATATGTACGAGTCAAGTGCATTTAAAGAGGAGAAAGTTGAGTGAAGTGCACTGTAAAAACTAGCTCAAGGGCTCTAATAATTAAATACATGCAGCAAAGTAAAACAGATAAACGTTATGAGTTGCAAATATTATATTAATTACACCACTTGTCAGCCAGAAACTGCAAAAACATAAAGAATTGTCTTTATCTTTTCAACTTTCCAACAGTCTTTGAACTCATGTGAGTTAAGATCCAGATATTTCACCATTTTAATGGGTTGTGTTTTGACATTAGAATGTTGGTAATTGCATCCACTTAACACTGTGTGTAATTTAAACTCAAATTTCTGCAATAGTTGATTTAAAACTTAATTTAAGTTGAGGCAACTTCATTTTCTTAATTTGCCAATTTAAAAGCAATGAAAAGTAAACACAAGTGAGACAAAATTTCTGTTGATGAGTTGAGGTGACTTACCTATTTAACCCTGGAGCAACTTAATTTGCTAAATTGTATAAACAATGACTTTCCCCCCTTTTTCATAATTATGATAGTTAACTACATAACACTTACAAAATCCTTTTAAATGACAGTTTTTAAATTCAGCATGGTGAAACATCTTTCTACAGCTGATGAGCAGAGTAGAGAAAAGGTCTATAGAGACCGGAAACATGGAAATAGTTAAATATCTGTAGTATGTGGAAATGAAACGGCCACAAAGAGACACAAATGAGACAGGAAGGGGCCATCCCCAAACTGTTCCCACAAAATTGGGAGCATGAAATTGTCCAAAATGTCTTGGTCTGCTGAAGCATTAAGAGTTCCTTTCACTGGAACTAAGGGGCCAAGCCCAACCCCTGAAAAACAACCCCACACCATAATCCCCCCTCCACCAAACTTTACACGTGGTACAATGGCAAGTACCGTTGTCCTGGCAACCGCCAAACCCAGACTCGTCCATCGGATTGCCAGACAGAGAATTGTGATTGGTCACTCCAGAGAACACTCTCCACTGCTCTAGAATCCAGTGGCGTTGTGCTTTACACCACTGCATCCAACGCTTTGCATTGCACTTGGTGATGTAAGGCGTGGATGCAGCTGCTCGGCCATGGAAACCCATTCCATGAAGCTCTTTACGCACTGTTCTGGAGCTAATCTGAAGGCCACACCAAGTCTGGAGGTCTGTAGCTACTGACTCTGCAGAAAGTTGTCGATTTCTACGCACTGCACGCCTCAGCATCTGCTGACACCGCTCTGTGATTTTATGTGGCCTACCACTTCGTGGCTAAGTTTCTGTTCCCAATTGCTTCCACTTTGTCATAATACCACAAACAGTTGACCGTGGAATATTTAGTATCAAGGAAATTTCACGAATGGACTTATTGCACAGGTGGCAACCTATCATGGTACCATGCTTGAATTTACTGAGCTCCTGAGAGCGACCCATTCTTTCACAAATGTTTGTAGAAGCAGTCTGCATGCCTAGGTGCTTGATTTTATACATCTGTGGCCATGGAAGTGATTGGAACATCTGGATTAAATTATTTGGAAGTGTGAGCCAATACTTTTGGCAATATAGTGTATGTTTGCTGTGAAATCTTGGTGTTAGAATTTTTTAAAAAACAACAAACTCCAACACAATACTTTGTTGAAATGCTTTTGCTTATTTGTGCCTTACATGTTTAATGAAAAGAGAACAGTTCAACATTTATCCCTCAGTGTTGATAGGCCATTACTAGACAAGAATAACCAATCAGATAGTGCTGTGGGCGGGACATTGAAGGGTCAACTGTCAATAGAAAGAGGTGGCTGCATCAGAGGCAAAGTATCACATTTATTTAAGTGATAATTGGCTTAAAACAATAACATTACTAATAAGTGCTGAATACAGATCCAATAATCAGGTAGACTGGCTGACCCTTAACTTTCTATACAGTTATGGTTAGAAACTCTCTTGCCACATATTTTGAGTGTCAACAAAGAGACAAAACACACAAGAAACAAAGTTAAAGATGAATTTGACTGACAGCTTTATTTTTTTCAAATATTCTATAAAATTTGCGATAATATTCCCTATTTGAAATATTTTTGCTGCGATTATTGTGTTGTAAAAATCTGATATTGTGACAGCCCCAGTATATATATTACATGTATTTTAGAGTCTTCAAAGTAAAGACAGGTGAAAAAATCTAACTGTTCAGACCTCCAGTATGTGACAAAATGGGTTGTTATTTCCTTCCAAAACACATTTGATTTGAGTGTTTTTCTGCTTAAGATTAGGGTTAAGTGCAGAAAAATGGGTTAAGCTTCGGTGAAAAATTCATTCATTTTTAAAAGAAGCCGGTTGTGACTGTTGGTTGGGGGCAGCGCGGCCTCTAGCATTTAAGTCATGTGCTCCATACAACCATCCGTTCACCCTGACCTCTTTCTAAGTGGTTTTGTGCCACAAAGGTCATAAACCACTCAGAGAGGGGTCAGGCCTTGAAAATCAAAGTGGTTTGTGTGTTGTTCAGCCACATCAGAAATCATAAGTGTTCCTGCCTCACCACTGTGCCTTTGGCCATCATGTATGAAGTGGATGTAAATGTCAAATTCTTGGTTTTGAAAAGTTACAGAAATGATTTCCAAAGCTATTTAATCATCTAACATGCATTTCTGATGGAGTCTAGTGGCCCTTTCCACAATACTGTACTACTGCCTTTGCTAGTAAAAAATAAAAACAAAACAAAAACTGCCTTTATGACTGTAAAAGGTCACTTGCATTTAAAGAAATGAGCAAGGCTGTAATTTTTCAGGCAAGGACACTCAACTCATCTTAGTCTTTTACATCACCATCATCACCAACCACACTGTCATCACTAACAGTTCCTCTAGTGAAGAACCCTCGCTGTTTTCTTTCTTTTATTTTGCAAATACCATCAGTCCCACTTTACTACATCAGCGTATAGGTGGACACATGTTTTATGTATCTTTCTAAAACATTAAAACACAGTTTTGTCCTCATTTTTGATTACTGCACCTGCAGGACCAGCAGGGTAACTTCAGCAGTGTCGCATCTCTCAGATGGCTGAGACTGTGGACTGGGTATGTTGGATTGTTTCAGTAGTCTGAGGGGGGGATTTTAACATGTTATTGAGTTCTGGAAATTCATCTTCTTCAGTCTACAGCCAGACAGAGAATAAGTTTATAAAAAAATAGGCAGGGTGAGAAGTTGATTTAAATTTGGGCTTGGCTCCCTGCTTCATATGCGAACAGCCATGTCTCATCAGAATTTATTACTTTTCAATGAGCTGGTAGTTTGGACTGAGAGAACATAAACCTCTGAATAAAATCAATTTGATGTGAATGTGTGCGACGCTTTCTCAGCAAACCCCCCCTGTCCTTTATGCTTCATGAGATAGTGAAGTTTTAGAGAACCAGTGTGGGGAATGAGCGAAAGTAGTGGAGGATAAATCGCCCTCTTTTTTTTTTCACGTGTTAAGTAGAAGTGGAGTCATGAAGAGGTTCTGATTAAGTCAAGGTTACATAAAGGTGGCAGCGGCTGGTGGTGTGAGCCTGGAGCTGCCAGTCATGAATCTAGATTTATTAATCCAGGGACAAGTAGTTAAGCGATAAAAGTGACAGAGAACTGCAGTCCATCCATCTGCCTTTGTGACCTGTGGGATTTTGTGTTTGCCCAAGGCCGGCTCCCCAGCGGACGTCTGCCTCCCTAAAAACAGGCCCATTCATCAAATGGCCCTGTCATTATATCAGATGACTTGTTATCGGTCCAAGAATCGGCCACATTCTGCTGAGGTCACTATTCACTGTCACTCTGTGAAGCAGCAGGAAAATAGAAAGTGTGGGCATCAGCTATTAGCAAAAACACACTGCGTTAATGTGGAGTGACATGTTAAATGGTGAATGGCGTTGGTGACTGTCTGTGAGAGCTTCAGTCTATATTCAGCTCTGCTTTTCTTTTACAATTGGCAATGCAAGATAGGAACGGCCAAAGCGCCAAACTCAAGCCTACAAAAAGGTAATCCACAAACCCATAGATGACGTCACTGTGGCTATGATGGTAGATACGTGCTGCATATACAGTATGTGGTTTACCAGCAAGTCACTAACTTTGTGTGCTGGGGAGAAGTGCACAGCAGGTTTTTAGAGCTTTTCTTTACTGAAAACAGATGCTGATGGCAGACTGTAAAACCAAAATAATTAGCCAAAATATGTTAAATGTTCCATAGAACTGAGAGTAATAACTGTCTATGGGTTCATGTTCACACCTCTGACAATCATTATCCAACCCATTGCTTTTTAAAAATATTGCTTATGGCTTGCAGTAATACAGCAATTATATAGATATTTCAATGAACTGAAAAAGTTAGGGCTCCCAGCTCTTCCTGTCCTGCATTGTTGAGGTCATCCATCTGGTTTTTAAAATCTCATATACCAGTGTGATTCTCCAGCCAAACTAAATACATGAGGCGGGCAAAATGACAGGTAGTGAAGAAACAGGTGGTTCGAGCTGAGCAAGCCAAACATTTGATGTAAAACGAAGACAAAGATTTGAAAGGACACCGTATTTCTATTAGTGTGTGTGGAGAGATGAAAAAAAGTAAAGAGAAGAAGAGCAGAAGGTGGTAGCAGAAGGAAAGAAAAAAAAGTGGAGGAGTTTGGTTCAGTGCCCTGTGTGGACATTCATTGCTGGTGCCCTCTGCCTTAAAGCCATACAGTGACACTCCCAACTCCTTCTCTCATTTCACCCATCACTGGGTTTCCTTTGTATGTGTGTGTGTGTCGTCAGATCCATTCGCCCGACTCCCCTCATCTCAGCGTCACACAGCTGTAGCTCTGTGGTGCACAGCTACACAAGTTCCTGCTAAAAAAAAGTCCTGTTCAGAGCCTTACTTTCTTGCCTGCAGGGGATATCACTGTACCATGACTTTTCAACACATTACATTTCTTTGAAGAAAAACATCTTGTGAAACTGGTTAATTGCCCTATTTTAGGAATGTGTCACTTTTTTCATGACAATTCTCACAATCTGAGAGCGGAGCTAAATACATAGCAAATGTGTCATTTCCATGACAATTTATTTTAGGTGTTTGCAGTGTTAAATGGCCCCTGGCTTAGGAAAAAGTTGTGTCTAATCTCACAATAATGACAGTGGAATAAACACATTGTTCAAAATGTCAGCTTTACCTGTTAGAATAAACCAACAACAAACCAAAGTAGGCTACAACATTTTAGGCCTTTTTGTTATATTTACATTTTAATGAATGTCATGTACCAGAAACAGATTTTGAAGTATATTTTACTCATTTTTCTTTCTGCATGTTGTTTGATTTTTGCCATCTTTCTTTTTCTAAACAATAGCTTTAGAGTATATGGAGAAAATATAGCATCAAATGTGATTGGCTACCATCAGCAATGTGTGACATAAATGCGTCATATAATTTTTTGTGCAATCAGTTTTCTCCCTGCAATCAGGTTACTTTACTTACTATGTGTGCATAAGAAGGACCAAATGCAAACACACACAGCAGACTGGCAGGTACACGAAAAATAAACTTACCAAAGGCAAAACAACCAAAGGTGGTGCAGAGCCTGGATAAATCCAAATGTTCAACTAGAGTAATCCAATAAGAGAAAGAGAGGTGATTCCAAAATCCAAAAAAGGTAACGAATAAAGAGAAGAAATAAAAGTGAGGGAGCTGAATGGGACACGAGGATGCAGGCAGGAACACGGGCAGGAAAATGGAGGACTAACGCAGAAGAACAGGCGAACTGACACAGTGAATGCAGGGATGAACACAGACTAAGTGACAGAGACAGAGAGAGACACACAGGCCTAAATACACCAGGGAGGCAATTAGGAACAGGTGGAAACAATCAGGGAGTCACAAAAAGTGGGAACAAGACAAAGACAGGAGGTGAAATAAACCAGAGGCTCATCTCATTTCTCTATTCTGAGCCTCCTCGTCTCCTCTATCCTCGTCCCTGTGACCCGGAAATCGATCTCAGCGTGCCATCTTGAAGGATGTCTCAATAGCTAAACTGGCTCGCCAGAGGAGCTATAAGCGAGGATGCACAGGTGTATTCTCCATGTGTCCTTCTCAGCACGGGTAACATATAAACGAGGCGACACACAACTGGAATACACAAACCGTATCAGGACTTACAAATGTGTGTGTCATACTCAGTCATACTATATGTCACTCTTTATTTGTATACTACTCTTTAGTGTGCCTCTTTAATCCTTCACGGCGTGTGTGAGTGTGCAATGAAAAAATATAAACTGTATGACATCCATACATTGTGGTCACATGATGCCACATTGTAAATTGAATTATGAGTAAATATAAACTGTAAGTTATCATGAACAATCTTCTGCTCATCTGACAGAGATCATAAAATACAGCAGCAGGCTGCAACAAAGCAATGGACAGATGAAGCAGCTGTGCCATACCTCACATTTAAATGACGTCATTTTAAAATGACAGCTCCGAGGCGAGGATGTATGATTTTGTTAAAAGCTTGTTTCCTCGACTCCTGTCTCTCTGCTTGTTTTTTTCTCGCCTCCTCGTCTTGAATCTCTGGTGGAAGGAACTAAGATGCAAGGAGAGGATTCGAGGAAAGGAATCAAGACACTGGAAACAAACTGTAAACCTAAAATCATGGCTTAAAAACAGTGACAGATCCAAAGCAAACCTTGAAATCCACCATAACTACTTCAAGTAACACAAGCAATGGAGCAATTTCAAGCTGTGATATCTGCCGAGGGGGTTGAGGATGCGTGTTTTTACCATATACTGACTTACAGTGCTCTTATTTTTTGAAGTACTTTGAATTAAATTTACCATCTTAAGAAGGTTGTATGCACGTATTTTCATTTTATAATCACCCAAATATGTAATTTGCTAATGAGTGCCCAAACTCTTGCAAACAGCTCTATGTGTAATTTATTTCTGCAAGCCTTGTGCACCTTCAAGGGATAAGCTTTTCCTGGATACAGAATCACATGTCTCAGCATTCTCCCTCATTGCTCCCTCTCTCTCAATCCATTAAACAGCCAATCAGCATTACATGAGCTTTAAATACGGATAATTGTTACCTAATCTTCCTATTTGACCTTACCCGTTTACATTTTAATGACAGCCTCTATGCTTGTTAGCTTGAGGAGCTCTGACGTAAAGTAGGAGTAGGTCATGTTTGCAACTCTTGAAATAAATACTCATTATAACCATCAGGACTTTATGACACTGCTCACCCTATCTGACATTGTCAATCTTAATACTCCTGGATCTTAATTCTGCAGTGTTCGGCGTTACCCCAGTTTGTTTTGATTGTGCTCTTGACAGCTATGCAAGCAATTGCACAGGCTTTAAACAAGTTCAGTTGAGTTATGTTTTCAAAACCACAAAAAGTAGACACCTGGTGCAAGAGAAATTCTCAGGTTTCCTTTTTACAAGAAGCATTCATCCATGTGGGTTATTACTTAGGACTTAAGAGGCCTTCAAGGCCAGAGTAGTTTTTCACTTGCAGGATGTCACCCAAGGAAACTCTGTCCAACAAACAAATCAACAACTACAACAAAATGTGAACGAGAAGCGTGTAGATATGGTGTTTCATCATGAAACTTTGAACATAGAGGAAATGATGTGCTGCCACTCAGGAAAGGGCACCTATGAAAATCTTCAGTGGAATGTGTTATGTGAATGTGTAGTGAATCAACTTTTGTGACACTGATCAACAACAACAAAAAAACATAAAAGAAAACATGGTGCAGCCAGTCGATTTTAGAAGTCAAACATTTTGTTAAACTGAATAAAGCCTTGAGTTTAGAATCTGGCTGTTGCCATCTTGGTCATTTGAAGCTGGCTGTAACGAGCAAGGAGTGAATCAATCAATCAATCAATCAATCAATCAATCAATCAATCAATCAATCAATCAATCAATCAATCAATCAATCAATCAATCAATCAATCAATCAATCAATCAATCAATCAATCTTTATATCAGACTCTTAGGTCCATAAAAAAAGTAAACATTAAAAACAGCAAACACAAACAACAATAGAGTATTATAGCCCATATAAGCACTGCCTCCAGTGACTCCAAAGTCCAGATGTGTACATGACACTGCTTACCTTAGCTCTGATTAAACCTTTATAAATTCATTGTTGCACCGCTCCAGTCTGTTCATAAATGTATGCACAACATTTCTAATAACAGCATTAAGAGTGGACACGTTATTTAGCACAAACAGCTGACTGGCACTGGTTCACCGTGGGACCTTCAATAATAAACGCAGTGCATCATTATATGCAACCTGTAGCTTGTTAAATTTGGCTGTGCTGTAATTACACCACAAGTGGGCAGTGTACAGTGGCATACAGTAAGCTTTAAACAAGGTTATTTTTACCTTGTCAGTACACTTGTGCATAAAATTTCCAATGCTGTCTTTGAATTTCCTCATTATCACAAAGATCACTCCTGATCACATGACCAAGGTATTTGATTTTGTCCACGATATAGAGCTCACTTCCTGATAGATAGAAAGAGGGAAACACAGTCTTACGCACCGAAATATAGCAACCTGTAAATCACAAGGTAGCCCTGCTCTAAATTTACCCTGCTTTACTTTATACGTTCCTCTAAATGGTACCATTATTTACCAAAAGAACACCGTGCTGTATTTAAAAACTTATCAAAAATAACAATTGATACTATAAACTAATTTGGAAACTATTTACTGAAGTAACAAATTAAGGGAGGAGTAGGATTATTTTCTCATAGACTTCTATACAATCTATTAATAGAGATACTAACCCAATCTGAAATACAATCCTTCTAAGAAAAACAACAGCCTCAGTTGTTCTAGCAAATATCCAATAATGATACACGTTTAAGTTAAAGTGACAAACCTCTCTAGTATCCATAGGGATTGTGACTCTTGTCCTGTGTTAGTAAAGGAGGATGTAGTGTATTGCTGCTACTTAATTTGCAAGAGGAGGATGTCAGGATCAACAAAATGCTCTGCTAAATATTTTGCCAAGACTTCATTGACATTCTACGTCCCACCCACAGCCTACAGAATCTGTGCAGCTCAAGGTTTTTTGTCTTTCAGAAAACAGTGATTACATAAAAAATCTTTTAGACACTTCAGTTCTCCTCCACCCACAGGGAGAGCTAACCCTAAGTGCTGGAGGCAAAAGGTAAAGGAGGAAGAGCATAATTTGTATTTTTCTGTTTTTTGTTTTGTTTTTTATAACAAAGTGACTTAACGTCCTCTAAATGAGAACGTCTGCAAAGACAAGTGTGCCATTCAGTGTCTTTTCCCTATTTTGAAATGCAAATAAGATCCATTAATGATATTCTTATCACATACTCCACATGTCTCCTCTTGGGTCCATTAGTAGAAGTGATGTAACCTGCAGCAATTTTACCAAATCTACATAAGACTGACATGTTTCATTGTCTAAGATGTTGAGTTTTTCTTCTATTTACTAATGTGTGTGTTAATTTTTTGTGGCTTGTTTCGACACTCAGCATGTGTGCTAAAGTGATCAGGGTTAAACCTCACAGACTCCTGCTTTGTTGCGGCGCAGTTTTCTTTTGATCGTTTAATTCACTGATTAGATCTGCCTCCCACGAAGCCACATTTTAATGTAGTTTGCACGGAAGAAACTGCAATGTTGTTTTCATGCCATTTTAAAGAAAAGGTAGTTCATTATGTTGCAGAGAACAGTTAATTGACGTATGTACGATAGGTGTAATGCAGTTTTCTAACGTAGGAGGTCTTCATTGGTGAGATTCAGCAGAATTATTGGGCTGCCTGGTGTGTTGCTAACAGACAGGAGAAGAGCTGGAGAGGAGGAACAAACGCTTCTCTCATTGTTAGCAGTCAGCCCCACTGCAGAGCGTCTCAGTTGAGCTGCCAGACTGTCAGGCTCCAATCTGTAGCCAAAGCAGTCACAAGATTCACAAACTCTCAGCCAAACTGCATTATCAGGCAAAGTATTGGTTCGACTTACAGAGCCGCAAAGTAGTAATGATTGAAGATGACTCAACAGAATAGTTTTATTTGGGATTTAAAGTCACAAATGGAGAAGTGAGTTTACTTCTGAAGATTTTCCAAACTGTCAATCACAGCTCATTAGTCGTTCATGTGCACATAATCTAGTCTGTGTTTATGCCTCTGCACCAGTGACATTACATTTTGGGTTGTCCATACACTTACATCTGTCCTTTCATCTGCCCATCTATCCCATTTTCGTGAATGCAATATCTTAGGAACAAAAAATTCTGAAAAATGTCTCGGATAAAATAAGATAAAATGATAAAGTGAATTCACTTTATATCCAAAAAGTCAAAGGTCAACTTTTCCATGGCATCATAATGTTCTACAAAAACTTTTCTGTCTTTTATTTATCCCTACAACTCAGAAACAGAAAGAGAGATGATGACCATATTTCACATTTGATCGTGTACTGACTTGGTGACATTAATCTTGGGTGTCCACCTGTTAAACTCCATAAAGTGTTCACCACATATATTATATGAGTCTGGAGAGACCTGGATGTACACAGTAATTTAGAAACAAGTCTTAATAGTCTTTGGCTATGCTACTGACTCTGTTAGGTTGTAATACTGTAAAACTGTTAGACAGAGGAAAATTGAGGTCCAAAATGAGTCTTTAGGGTGACAGTGTTGGTCATCAGTCCAGCTGTCTGATGAACTGTGCATTACAACACAATTTCGATGACCATAAAACTTAGTCCAGTAATTCATGTCCCCCTCATGATGATTTGTATTAGCTTCCCTCTTTTATCAATACTGTCAATGTGGTTCTGTGCTGGTGAAAGCACTGATCAGAGGCATTATGTTTTTAGGGTTTCCGTCCCATTTTCTTAAATGCAACATCTCACCTTCAGGGAATTTCTTCAAAAATGGCACAAGCATACACTTGGACTGAAGGATGAACTGATTAAACTTTGGGTCTCAAAGTTCAAAGTCAAAGTCTGTGACCTCATTCCTGTGAATGTGGTACTGCAGGAACGGCCGATTTGGACTTAAGAATGACCTTTTAAGAATTTGGTGGTCAAAAGTTAAAGGGACATTTGAAGTACAGATAGTGCCAGAGAACCAGCAGATCACTAGTGGTGTCATTTGGTTACATCTTCTTGGAACCATGAACGTCTGCACAATATCTTCCAATCTATGTAATAGCTATTGGGGCGTCTGTGGCTCAGGTTGTAGAGCAGGTTGTCCACTGATCGCAAGGTTGGCGGTTCGATCCCCAGCCCCTCCACATGCCGAAGTGTTCTTGGGCAAGACACTGAACCCAAAGTTGCTCCCAATGGCAGGCAGGCACCTTGCATGGAAGCTCTGTCACCATGTGTGTGTGAATGTGAATGGGTGAATGCAAAACACATTGTAAAGAACTTTGAATACCACTAAGGTAGAAAGGCGCGATATAAGTGCAGACCATTTACCATTTACTGACATACAGTATCTATGTTTGGACCGAAGTGATGGACCCATCAACCAGCACTGTCATCCTTAGAGCCGCTTCTTAAAGTGTAACCGAAAAGCTCCTCTAGAGACTAATACTTAGAGCCAATTTTTAAAATCCACACAATTGTTGACATTGCTGCTGACAAGCTTAATGAGACACACTGATACAAAAGATGACAAAACTTGACAAATGGTACGATGCGACACTGTGAAGTCATACATGTGACAGTCATTCAGAGATCTCAGTCTGTCTCAACACTGCTCTGCAAACACGTATTTACTGTCATTCAGTCAGCATGAGTCTCTTCACTGCTCTACACCTGCTATCAGCACAGCCTCAGAGAATCACTGTAAAGATTATGAATGACTTGTTTTTCATTACAATCACAAAATATGCAGTTTTTTTAAAGTGTGACTTTTGACATCTCTAAGAGTCTGCCTGCCACTTCTTTCTTGTCACGTTATTCATCCTGTCTCTTTATGCACATGTGGGACCAGACAGAATCTGTACCTGTGGGTGGATTTTCATGTTTTGACCCTTTTAGTTTGAGTGTGTCTGTCAGCATCTCAAAAAAACGAGTGTACGGGCTTGAGGCTGGTGCCAATCTTGATATGAGATTTCCAATAACAAAGAGCAAACAATGCCTGTCTAAAAACAGCCTGTTTTTGTTTATATTCATTGTAATGAAACCAACAGAAGTTCTCAAGGGTATGTTTGTGGGTACAAGTAGCAAATATGAGTTTGGGTTTTATTGTTAGAAATAATTTATTTTGCTGTTTCCTCTAAGTATCTTTTGTGTAGTGGCACCTTTGGTAAAGGGTGAAAAGACACAAGAAGACACAAGAACCAAAAAGAAGCACAGCCAGTTTTCCACACAAACAAAAGTATTACAGGGCCTCATTATCCTGACTGAGAGAGAGCAAGATCTGCAAGTTGACTCTGAATATCTGTGACACTTACACTGCGTAGATCTTTTTTTTACCTTTCATCTGATGAAGTGATGGATGACAGTCAGCACCATGGATCTTGTGTTGCCTCTCTGATACAAAGATATTTCACTATAATGGTAAAGTAGCTCCAAATACTGCAGATAGATGAACTTTCTCTCTCTTCTCGCTCGTTCTTGTACCCCTGTTGTTGCCATTTGACTTGCATCAGTTGAGGCCTGGAGCACACAGTGAACACGCCATATAGATGTAACCCACTCCCTCTGCGCGTCCGCTGCCCGCTGTTCCCTCTCCACGCACCCGGTACTCTGCGTTGTGTATTTTTGGGTGTTGGCGGGT
>OMNN01002825.1:0-10446 GCA_900302755.1 Chromis chromis | reverse complement strand
GGGTCTCGTCTTCACCTTACTATGTGAAGCTATATAAATGAAATAAGTTGAATTGAAATTGAATTTTACAGACAGTATATAGATATTTTTTATAACCCAAAAAGTCGGAAAGACTGATATGCTATATTGCAGTGTAAAATGACTGGAAACAAGGGGAAACCACCCTTTCCTAAGGTAACTAAATCCACTTACCAGCACCTCTAAATCTGCTGCTGGTAGCTTTAGAGGTGCTGATAGGTGGATTTACAGTGTAGCCTGGGGATTAATGAAATAAACACATTTTTTTTAAAGCTAAATTATTATTATTAAGTAGTTTATTTTTGTTTTAAAGCATCCATTTGCTCCAGGACAGCTGCGAGACACATTTTTGTATATTGGTTTAAATATTTAATTTATTAAATCATTAATTCCACCTAATTTCCTCAAATCCAAAATCTCTTTTGTCATTGAAACTGACAACCTAAAGATTATGCTATCAAAAACTCGACTACACAACTCTTTAAAAACCTTTAAAAGACACATTCTTTTTACACTATACACACTTCAGAATAAATAGTATATAGCAATCCTTGCATAATCTGTTGCATAATCTGATAATATTTCTGCTGAAGCCAATCCAGGGCACCCTACTTGCTCCTCTGTATCGGTGTCACGGTGATTTCATCTGTAAGTTATTATAGAACTGCTTTTAGGAACTTCCTGTCTCTGTGGCTTCCAGCCAATCACACGGCAGATATAGAGAGGAAGTTAAGCATGCAAGGGGAAATTCCTAAACAGCTGTGCGGTAGCCACAGATCCATAGTCCACCGCACAAAGCTATAGAAAAACGCACCCCTCCGCTGCCGCCACCCCACCACAGCAGCAGCAGAAGGATGTGCAACACACGCTCACACAGACGCAGACAAAAAGCAACAAGACAAAAAAACTCCGCAAAGACACACAGGTCACATGAGAACACAACAAACCGACCGAGAGTGTTAGTTGACAAAGACTCTGACTTACGATCATAGTTTCTACCTGGATGAATTCATGGAGGGACTCGTCATGTGTCTCCTTGAACTCTTTACGAATGTTGAAAAGGTCGACTTCGCTTCGGGACACCATGATTCGGATCAGTGCTCTGTCGTCTGTACCAAGACCCTGCAGAGGAGATTAATGGACACTTTGTTTAGTTACAGAAGCTGCTACTGAAAAAAAGTCTAAGTATATTACATGCACCAACAAATATGACCGTATCAATTGGTAACCAATGTTCTAATGACATGAACTGCATAAATTACGGGAAAATACCTTCATGGCTTTGTACAAACGGTCTGCAAAATAAGAGGGCTGGTTCTTCACACTGCGAACTGCAAAGCAAAGGGAGAACAAGAAAGGGCTCAGAATAGATCCTGCCAGCATTATCAACTGTAACTTAAAAGCAAACTTAAAAGTAAAATATAATCACGCTTCAGGTCAAAGACGGTCGTTACCTATTGCATAAAAGGCATTTTTCACATCTCCCGACATTTCCTTCTTGATAATCTGTTCGATGTCCTTGTTGGTGCATCTGACGAACTCCTGGAATACTGTGAACAGTAAAGATCACAATCCATTTTGTTCAAGTAAAGAAACAAACATCTTGATCTGCTAATAAATTGATCTATTTTAACCATTACCTTTCCTGAGATGAGGGAAGCTCCTTGTGCACAAAATGCTCATAAACTTCATCTCCATGTCATCAGACTCTGCATTGCAAGCATCGGCAAGTTCCTGAGAAGTTCAGGAAGATGAAAAATTTTAATTTTTAATTTTTTTAATTTATTTTTTTTACATATTTTATCACTTTAAAATCATGCAGAGCACATTAAATCACCTGAGCGTCTGCATTAACTCTCTCCATATCTGCAGGACCCTCCTCTCTTGCACCCTGCGCTCAGCAAAGAAAGTAAAATGTTAATTATATTCTATTATATGTCAGTGGTTAACCAATAACATGTTTTGTTCTTTAAAAACATGGGTCAACACATGAAAAAGAAAGTTATGGAGGTGATTGAATAAGGCTTTCTCTGCTACAGTCAGTAAAGAGCACAAACCAGACTGCAACCAGTGAGTGGGCGTGGAAATTAAACACAGACAAAGTTCTCATGATGGTGATGAACGTTACCTGCACGAGAGAAACAAGGATGCGACAGAAGTGGCCTGAAGTGTCTGACTGAATGGCTTCCTCCAGAGACTTCTTATAGGCTGTAAATGTGGGTATAAGATAAAGTGCATGTGCTGTAAAAACTTTTCTAGGACAAGAAATCGATATCAAAGCTAAATTCTGCTATCAAACTCACCATCCTCATAGGCAGCATTCATGGCTTGAATTTCCTCATTGCTCCTGGTAACCAGGATCTCGATCAGAGCGTGTTCATCTGTACCGGCCCCCTAAAATAAAGAGCACAAAAACAACAAAAAAGAAATTCAGATAAACAAGAACTGCAAAATACAGCTAAGAAGAGATGCGCCTCGTGATTATGAGCTGACAGTGTCCATGTCTTAATATTTTGGTGCCTATTTTTCTAATCTGTGAATCAAGATGGACGTGTTCAGATGGAACAGCAGGTTGTCAGCTCATCACTAGGTTCAACCTGCAGAAACTGAACCCAGAGTTGCTCCTGTTTGGTGTATGAGTGGGTGAAAGACAAACACATTGAAGAGCCTTTAATAGAATTTAACTAAAAAGTGCAGATTGTTTACCATTTACAGACCATGTATTCAGGTTCTGGAGGCAGACACCCTCTCTACTTTTATGTTATGTTTACTTAGTTATGCTGCTATAGGCCTCGACTGCTGGGGGACTTCCCATTATGCACTGAGCACGCCGCTTCTACTTTACTCTCCTTCTTGCTTCATACAATCATAAACCACCGCTGCCTGTTACTAACTTTGTGTCTTCTCTCTGATGTAGTTTGTGTTTTGTTCTCTCTGTTGGTGTCTCTGGATCTGGAGCTACACGTCTGTGATCTGCAGTCACTGGCCTCACCGATCTCTTCTCTCATGCATTGTTTGTCTATTCTCCATCTGTTATCCTGTTCTCTCTCCCCTTAACCCTCACCCCGACCAGTCGTGGCAGATGGCCACCCTCCCTGAGCCTGGTTCTGCCAAAGAATTTTTTTGTCCTTCCTAATAAAGGGGAGATTTTTTCCCCCCACTGTTGCCAAGTGCTGCTCAAAGGGAATCCAGAGGACACTGTAGATTTGTTAATGTATCCATGTAGAAAACTTTGTAAGGTCTTCACCCTACTATGTGAAGTGCCCTGAGATGACATGTGTTGTGAACTGGCGCTATATTTATGAAATTGGAATAAATTGAATTGAATTGATCTAAATGGAATTGAATTGAATTAAACCTTAATTAAATGTAATTGAATTTAATCGAATTTATGAAATATAAAAGCTAAAAATGACTTACAGTTCAATTACAGTTCAGCTGTATTTTTTTAAGTCTAAATTGGAGATTGGACCTGTCAAGACTTTTTATTTGTAGCAAACAGCTGTTATCTATTTAGTTCTTGTACCAATTCCTGTTTTGACTGTATGTCCCTCAAATAAACAAATTATGAAATTCCACTGCTTCAAAGTCTGTACAATTGTGAAATGTTGCTTTGCACTTTACTCTTGTCTGTTCAGAATCAGGTTTGCTATATAAGGAAGTATAAAGTTATCTGATAGTTAGATCATTTCTGTGTGACTGCCATGACATTTGTGCACCAACTATACCCCTCTGTGCCTAACATCAACCACACAAGGCTTGAACTGATCAACAACAACATTTAAACCACCTGTCTCGTGCTGCCAAAACAGATCTTTATGGATCAGGCTTCATCTGGAGCATGCAGGTTTGGTTTTTAATCTCGTGAATTTGGAGGCTGGATCAACGTCTTGGGCTCCTGTCAGGTTTCTCGTGCTAATTGCTACAGAGTGGTCAGCTTGCTCTGCAACAATGTTTGGGTGGGTGGTACGTGTCAAATTAACTTCCACATGAACGTCAGGATCCAAGGTTTCCCAGCAGAACATTGCATTGTAACAAGATGATCCATGTTATTCACTTCAATGGTCATAAATTTGACCCATGAGCTCCCCTGTCTTTACTATACATATAAACTAAACGTACCAGCAGCTGGGAGCACCAGAGTGTTGTTTTAGGAATTATTCAAATCATTACGTGTTTTGGATCCACTCCTGCATTACCTCCATTGCCTTTCTCATCATTTTGGCGTCAAACTCAGCAGGGGTCAACATGAGCCCGATGATCAGCCTCTCCAAGTTCTTTGACAGTTCAGACTTCAGGTCCTTCATCAGATCCTGAGAGATGACAGTAAGTTGTTAGAGTTAGGCAACATTTAGTCACTAATATGATTTTATGTATGTATTTATTTACTGAAGGTAAGAAATACTATTATGTATATCTTTCTTTATTTTAGATTTATTTTCAACCATTCACTTCTCTCACCCTTCCCAGTAGGGATTTGAAGGCCTGTCTGATCTCTTGCCGCTGGGCGTTGCTTCTTTGTGCAACAATGTCAATGATTGCATCTTCATCTGTGCCTGTGGTCAGGAAAGAGGTAATAACAGTTGTAAACATGAGTTTGGTAGAATTGTTTTAGGAGTGTCAATGTGTTTAGTTTTCAGGACTGCGTACCGAATCCCTTCATAGCTTTCCTCAGTGCTTGTGCATCAGCAGCAGGGTCAAAGTCAGAAGCAGGGCGGACTGAAGGTCTTAGCTGAGGAGGTGGAAATCACAAAATTGGAAGAATTAGAATCAGTGCCACAAACATGAAGTGGCAAAGAGACGTTTTATCATACACACAAATTACCTTTAAATTAAATACGCCAGATCTGTAAGCTTAAAGCAATAAACACAGAGATCTGCATGCAAAATGCAAATTTCCATACAATGGTTTGTTGTTCACAGATTATTTAGTTGATAACAATAATGAAACAGCACACTAAGTTTTATGATAATCTCTTGACATTTGAGGGGGCGGTGCCCTCTTGAGGTTAGAATTCATGACACCGCCAACAATAAAAAGGTTGGTAGGCAGAAAAACAGCTCAGTTTTATGAAGCGTTAGTGAGACGGCCCTTTGTTGACAAAAATGCTGAGATCTTTTTGACATTCACTCTCCATGTTGTAATGCACTCTCCACACCACCGTGTAGAACCTGCATTATAACAAAAACTATTTGTACTTCAGCATTCTGATCATATCCACACTTAGACAAAGGCTTCACTGCAGATACGGCAGCGTTATCAGCACCATGTGTGGCACATCATCACAGGGCCAGCAGGTAACTGAGATGCAAAGCGCTGCCAAACCAGACATGCAATGACACATCTACAGTGGGAGCGGATGAGGCCCAAACCTGCACTTTGGTCATGGCACTTAATTCCCACATCTTGTAGGCTATCTGAGCAGCTTCAGGGAAGAACTCTCCAGCTAAGCTGTAACGATCAGTTCAACACAACACAGCACATTCAGCAAAGCCAAAACCTCAAGCACTATACCATCTGTACACTTCTAAGAAGAGGAATCTGTTAGAAAGTAAACTCTTTAATACACTTTATGTTGTGGCAATATTCAGATATCAACTTCATCTATTACTTTTTATTTGTCTCTGCACAATTACTATGACAACAAGCTTCACTCATTTAAAGCGATTAAACCTCTCTTGTAGTTCTACTTCCTTAGAAAGCAAAAACTCCTGCAAAAGTTGCACTCTATCACCCCCGTCTGGTTGCTGCTTTTATCTGCAGCCACATTGCAACTTACTCATCATCGCCTCCACACAGGTTAAGCAGAGTCCTCTTGTAATCCCCTGATGTATCATCCTGGATTACACACATAAGATACACAAAACCATGTTAGAGAGGATTTTATATGATACATGAGTGTGTATAAATCCTGTTAGCTTTATTCTAACCTTTATCATGTTATAAAGGGACTTCTCGTATCTGAGACGGAAACACTCTCGAATGTCCAACATGTCGATTTCAGAGCGAGAAATCATGATCCGGATCAGAGTGTTGTCAGCTGTACCGAGACCCTGGAAATAAAGGAGACGTGTTAAAGGGCGAGGCAATGTGGCAACAATAAGTAGTCAATCACCAATTTTAAATATCATTTAAAACAGTTGGACTGCAACCTGAGCTAAGAAGGTAATGGTTGTGCTGATCGGATAGCATGGGATTACACTGAATGGCTACTTAGGTTTACCTTCATTGACTTGTAAAGGCGCTTGGCATAGAACATGGGAACACTCCTGATGCACTGGACTGTGAGAAAATACCAGAGGAGAGCAGTGGGTTAAATAAACAAAGAGTCAGCCTGTGTGTTGTTGTTAAGCACTGCTTTCAGTGTGTTTCTTACCAACAGCCAGCATCAGCCTCTCAAAGTCTCCGGACAGCTCGTTCTTAATGCTGTCCTCGATGGACATCTCTGTAATCTTCTCATATGCATCAAAAACTAAACAAACAGAGGACAGCACTGTTAATAATCTCATCCTCTCTGAAAATCATCCTGTCAAATTTTCAGTTTGCCTGATTCTTTCCTTTCTACCACATTAGACTTTGATGGTTGTAAACAGCTGAACAACCACATCAAATTCAAAACCCTGATTCTTGCTTACAAATCAGCAACTAAATCTGCTCCTGTATACCTGGACTCCCTCATCCAGGTATACACTCCACTCCGCCCACTACACTCGCCTGGTCCCACCCTCTCAACAGAGCTCTAACTCGCTTGCTAGACTCTTCTCCTCTGTCGTCCCCTGGTGGTGGAATGAGTTACCAAACTCAATCCGATCTGCAGAGTCCCTCTCTACTTTTAAGAAAAAGCTAAAGACCCAGCTCTTTTACAAATATCTACGCACTTATGATGATGATGATGCTATCAGGGTTGCATGATGATGCTATCAGTGTTGCATATGGAAGATGTTGTTGTTGTTGTTGCTTTTGCTATAAAAAAACCCAAAAAAAACTATGCACTTCTTGAGCAATCAGGACCTAATACAGAATTTTTGCTCTTCCCAGCCTTGGCGCCTTCTGTCTAGATCTTTGCTTGTGTTCTTTTCTCAGATGTGCGTCGCTTTGGAGAAAAGCGTCTGCTAAATGAAATTGTAACATCAGCACTGTGTCACTGTGAGCATGTTGATATTCAGCTCAAAGCACCACTGAGCTGTCAGTGTGTTGGCTGAGGCTGCAAAAGTGTCTACTCTTCATCAAAGCAACTTCATCAGAAGTGACATTTTCTTTTTCTTCCTGTTCTGTAATGTTCTGTTCTGTATCTACTTAAAGTTCAATTCTGAACATCAGTTTCAGTAACATGCAGTAGTAAAAGAGTCTTACAGGGAAGAGTTTTTACAATAAGTACACTCTGACACCAGCTGTAAAAGTGGCGTTAACTCCTGAGAGACAAATGGAATGTCTTGAATGTCTCACTGTTGTGTTAATTTGACTGAGAAACGTGCTCACCCATGCGCAGGTGGGTAACGCTACGGTTTCCCAGGATCATGATGAATTTGGCCTCATCGGTGCCCCACTGCTCCTCTCCAGCTGCATACAGGTCCTACACAGAGGAGAGAAAACATACTAAACATTGGCCAGAAATAACAAAACAAAACTACGTATACAGATGAGATCCAAGGTCTATCACTGTATCCAGGGCATGCATACCTTAATAAATAAGCAAATATTACACTGCAAATATAATTTCATATGTGCACTAATGTCCACTACTGAAATATCTCAGCTATTGTTGGATGAACTGCCAAGAAAGACATGCTTTGGTTTATGTTTGCAAAATGAATGAAATTTCCATTAACCCCACCTGCACTTAGTGCTTAGTCTTAATTAAAGTACTTAAGCATGCTAGCATCCTAAACTAAGATGTATTATAGCTACACAATGTCAGGATGTATCTGTTAGTACATTAGTGTTCTGAGGTTTGCATTTTGCATTTTCACTTAAAGTGACTTAAAAAATGCCTTTTTTAAATGGATGCTGTATAAAGTCTAAAAGTCGAAGCATGGTATGATTTTCTATTATTCACAAAATGTTCACATTCGGACCCACCAGTGCGTCTTGCTCCACCAGGTCTGCATCCACCACTCCTGACTCATCTCTGGTCCCCTGAAACCATCAAACCAAAAATAAAAAACAACACACCTGCTGATCGGTCATTGTTTAAAGGCACCGAAGCTCAAGCATCACTGTGTGTTTCACTGAATGCTTCGCTCCAAATAACATCAACTCTTCAGTGAACTGACCTGAAGTAAAACAACCAGCATCTTCTTAAAGTGACCCGAAGTGTCGGCGATGATATCCTCCTCTATGTCGCTGCCGTAGGCTGCAGACACAAACATCACTGTGAAATGCTGCCAGATGATAACACATCATCTGTTTACTTGCAGTGACATTTAACTTACCATCCTTGTACGCTGCAACCATCTCATGTGTCTGTGTGTTGGTTCTGGATGCCAGGACTTCAATCAGGCATCTCTCGTTTGTGCCGGTGCCCTTTAAAAAAAAGAGTAAGTTGAATATGAAATAGCTCTGCTGAAAATGACTAGGAAGGATCTGAGTGTGAGGTGAAGTCTTACTTTGATTGCATCATGGATTTCCTTGGCGTCATGGTAGCCTGGAGTTCTCATCAGACTGACAATGAGACGCTCAAATTTTCCTGTGAGCTCATATTTCAGGTCCTCAATCAGGTCCTGATGAAAGAGCATTATACATTTACAAATATGTACTGGACTTAAAGCTACTGCCTAAAAGTTTAATAAGTTTCTGTATGGTTTCATATTTAAACGATTATCTGAGAAATGAGATGTGAAAAATACGTTTGTATACCTTTCCAAAGCTGCATTTGTAAGCTGAAATGATCTCCTGCCTCTGCGCATTGCTTCGAGAGGTGACCAGGTCCAAGATGGCCTCTTTATCACTACCTGAGTAACACAAGGCAACAGTTTCAACCATTTTAACCATCTCAGTCACAGACCAAAAACTGATCTAAGACTGCACCATTATTGCGACTGCTGTGGGAAATTCTGCCTGAAATAATTCCGCTGACAAGTGAGAAGGATGAAAGAGGACCTTTACACCTCCGTGGCCAGAAATCACAGGAATGAGAGACTCACCGATGCCTTTCATAGCATTGTAAAGGGTCTCAGCATCAGCGCTGGCATCGAAGTCCGGAGCATCTGTTATTGTGCCTCTGAATGCCTGTAAGAATATTTCAGGTATGAAGATTCAAGAGGAAAGTGTGCAGGTGAAGATTTTCACACTTAAATTGCACTTAAATTACAAATAAAGAACAACTCATATGACCCTATTATCTCTCAATCCACCCCTCTTTATACACAATAGCCTACATCTTTAACAGGATCTACTTTTGTTTTTGACATTTGAGTGAATGAGTCTTAAAGGTCCCATATTATGCCTTTTTTATACATATATAATTAATTAGGGGCAGTGGTGGCGCAACAGGTTTATCCCCTTGGCTACTGATCAGAAGGTCAGAGGATTGAACCCCCACTGCGGCCACCGTTAGGCCCTTGAGCAAGGCCCTTAACCCCTGACTGCTCCTAGTATGTATAGTTAAGGTTAACTTTGAATAGGGTGGGTCAAATGCAGAGAAGGAATTTGCCCAAGGGGATCAATAAAGGTTAGATTACACTAAAACAAAGTCTCACATGTTCCCATAGTGTGTCTTTCAGTTTTTCAGTTTTTTAAAGATGGTTCACCATGACTGTATGACTCCTTTCACTTACACATAAGTATAAGTTGTCGATCTGCTCTAAACAGACTGTTTTGCTCTGAAAACCAATGACCTGCTGCCGTTTCCGCCCCCTTAAGGAAGAACACGCTGTTTTTTTGTTTTTGTTTTTATCTCTACAGCTTTTATTTTTTACCTCCAAGTTTACAACAACCAGAAAACACAATATGAAAGGATTTTCACAATATGGGACCTCTAACTTCAGGCATGTGACATGTTGGTGAGGGCAGTAGCCAGCTGGATTGTGGCTTCTAGGGTGAGGTGAGGCTACTAAGAGACTGGGTGTAAACTTCCCCAATTGAGGGTCAATAGGTTAGGAATTACAATTCACTTTACTTTTGCAGGATCACAAGTTTGCACTGCATATCCCAGAGTGCATTAGCTCCACACACTTCCTTTCATAGTGTGGATTGTGTTAAAGTGGCAGTGACGGGACTCTGGGACAGGAGGAGCAGCCAAATCTGCTAATACAACAGCTGACTTTTGCACCTGTTTGAACCCAACAGATCAACCTGGGGTGTGTGTGTGTGTGTGGCCTTCTCCATGTGTGTAGGGGTGGGGTTTTGTGTGTGTGTGTGTGTGTGTGTGTGTGTGTGTGTGTGTGTGTGTGTGTGTGTGTGTGTGTGTGTGTGTGTGGTGTTGTTTG
>OMNN01002820.1:0-10611 GCA_900302755.1 Chromis chromis | reverse complement strand
GGTAATGTTAATGAATCTGCGTTAAGAGTTTAAGGAACTGGCAGTGCACCCAGCCTTTAGCTGACTGACATTGGCCTCTGTAGGGCTAAGAAGCTGCTACACAAACATATTTATCTGCACGCACACACATGCACTTACGAAAACAGAGAGTAAGAGAGAGAGAGAGAAAGATCAGGGATCCAGGTGGTTGTCTAATCATATTCTCCCCGAAGAGTGTTACACAGCAGGTATAAGAAAGGTTGCTTAGCACTACTCTGCTGTGTGTGTGTGTGTGTGTGTGTGTGTGCGTGCGTGCGTGTGTGCGTGCGTGTGTGTGTGTGTGTGTGTGTGTGACTACGCATTGTCTTTCACTAGTTTCTCTCTCTTTTTATCTACAAAATCTATTTATCTCATATATACACTCACACAAACACATGCTCACTCTCATCTCTTCTTTCTTTCCACACCTTCAGCTGCTTCATGTCTCCTCTCTATTACTTAAAAGGAGAGCTGAAGCAAAGGGACCATGAGCATCTTTCTTGTTCTTTTGTTGCCTCTACCATCTGTAGCAGGTAGAGGTTGTTCACCTGCTGGGCATGTGTGGAGATGTCATAAAGAGTCTTAAGAAAAATTGGAGCTTAAACAGTTTGCCGAATGTTTTGTCGATGTTGATGTATCATCTGAATGGTTCCTCCGAGGAACATCACACTTTTTAATGCTGTCAGTCATTTCTTGTGGAGCTTTGGGCTGCAGAGGGTTAAGAACAGGTTGGCACTTGCTTTTTCATCTTCTGTATAATACTGCTTGGGACAACTGCTTGATCTTATCGCAATTGAATCCTGTGTATCTGTGTATTCATTTCAATCATACGTACTGTACATATGTCAGTGCTTGATTATGCTAGTATCAAGGAATGTGACACAGTTTGTCACAGTGCTCTGTGAGACACTTGTCCAAGAAATACAAGAGCTGTCAGTCCATGCTCGCTTCCCTTCCTTCACTTTCTCTCCTGATCTCTGTGTGTTTGTGCTATATTAATGATTCATGTTTTAATTCCATCCTATCACGGTCCAAGAGCTGCATCCATAACTCTGTGACCTTGGTTTACGAGCTCTCACACTGCCCCCCCACTCCCTGCATCAGAAGCGGGTGATGGGGGTAGTGTACAACAACCATTTCATTGTCTATCTCTGCATCCATGCACACAAATACCTGCTATTATTATTCTTGACAGCCAGTACTTACTGTTGACATTCCTGCATATATGAACACAAGATTCTCCTTTACATTTTGCTAAATGATCCACAACAGGTGCCACTAACAATTAAACTGCGGATTATTTTTTCAGCTAATCTATTAATTGTTCAATTGATTAAATGTATGAATGTGTGTGTGTGTGTTTGACTAATTGATTATTTCTCTGTTTTGTCCTTTACTTTAAAGCAGTGTGTGAAGTGTTTTAAAAGGTGTGGTGTGGCATAAATTATTCCTCACCACTACTGCAATTCCACACTACAAAATGTTACAGAATTTAACCTGCCTTTCTCTATCTTGTTATCTCTCTTTACTCATTTTGTGAGTGTTTGGTTTTATTTCCGAGGGCTGCACTACTCGGGGGTGTAAACACACTCAAAAGTTTCCCTCATTCAAAATGCATTGTGCTCTTGACAGGTGCTTGGATAGAGTTGGTTTGTAGAGGCTGACATCCTTATTTCTTTATTCACTCTCCTCATTTCTCCACCTTTTTCTCACCCATTCTGACTGTCATTCCATGCAGGAGGAGGGGAGGGCGGGGCGTGATGAAAGGTGATAATGCGAGTTGGGTGGAAGATATTGACTTCTCTTTTATCCTGTTTTGTGCCCTCTCTCGTGCTGGCGTTTTAATTCACTTTCTTTTATCCCCAATGCTATCATTTCTGATCTATGTCTTCTTTGCCTGCACTCCTCTTCCTTTACTGCCATATTTCCCTTTATATACCCCACCTATATACACTTCTTGTTTTTCTTGTTCTTTCTCAGATCCCGGTGCAGTGGTGGAGACTCACAGTGCAGTACCTTATGCAGTGATAGGCGGCGTTCTGGCACTGCTGGTTTTCACTGTCATCTGCGTACTCATTGTCACCATCTGGTGCTCCGTCCGACAGAAAGGTAATGTACAGACACGCTCTCAAATGCACACATCAAATAACACTAAAGTTTCTTTCACAAGCAGGAGGCACATTTTGTAATCGGGGCATTTTATTACATTTTCCACAGGCACGTTTTCTCATTTCTACACTTTCTGGCATAACATGCTGTGAAAAAAAATCAATGGAGGCCAGTTACACCCAGATTCTTTAAAAATAATCTTTTCGACTAAGGTGTAAAATTGTCAGTAGATAGCAGGCAGGGATGCTCCTCTCTGGCCAGGCACTGTCCATGATAAATGACCTTGGCCAGGATAGTGGAAGAATAAGGGTGGGGTGGGAAATGTAGGTGTGGTCCCAATGTTTTATGACTATATGTTAGTGTATCAAGGCTCATCTATTAAAAGCAGCCTCCCCGCGTTTCCTATCTTTTTAAGTGCCCCCCTATTGGCAGCCTTACACTATGCACTGCAGCTGCCAATAAATAATCTGGGAATTGTGGAGCACGCTTCAGCCAGGATAACTTACCCTATGGCTAGAAAAGCCGTCAGTCTACATTCAGTGTAGCTTGACCGCCAATCAGCACAGAGACAGGACTATTACAGCCAATCAGTGTTGAGACAGGGCCATTAGGGCTTTGTCTTTGGTCCATCGTGACTGTCAGCATGCCACTCAGCCTCCGTTGTAAGGAGAATGAGAGTGTCACTCACCTCTGGAGTGGAGGGCCACTACAGCAGGAAGATGACTTGAGCAGTTCTCCACTCTCTATAGCCTGCTCTAAACAAAATCATTAATCATTTGGACCTCAGAGGTGGTAAAAATGAGTTTGATGGGTTTTCTGAGTGACACACATGTGCCATTGTTCTCTTGCACCTAACATTCCCTCCACCCTTTTCTGTCAATCTCTCTTCCCTCCCTGTTTTTATTCTCTGTTATCTTCTATTGTCCTTCTTCTTTTACCTCCTCCTCCTATGACTCTTCTATTCACGCATCCATCTCCCACCCTTTAATTTCCACTGGTAGGCTCGTACCGTACACGAGAGCCTATTCTTGCCTGGTATTGACCTAACAATCAGTTCACTAATGAATTAATCAGTCATAGGTATGGTACTCAATAATATTAGCGCTGATTGGTTTGACAATGCTGCATGGCGCTGCAATGATCATGACGCTTTGCCACCTAACCTTCCCCCTACAATGTCCCTCCTGTTTTCTCTCTCTCTCCCCCCTCTCTCTCTCTCTCTCCACCCCTTGCTCTCTTTCTCTTTCTTTTCATTCAGGTTCCTATCTTACCCATGAGGCCAGTGGGTTGGATGAACATGGCGAGGTGCAGGAGGCCTTCCTCAATGGGAACGACGCCAGCCAGGGCAAGAAGGAGTACCTACTGTAGCCCTTCTCCTTCCCTATTCCCTTCTCTTCTGACCTCATACCCCTACCCCTTCCTCTCCCTGTTTCCCACCTTATATACAGTATACACACACACACACACACACACACACACACAAACACACACAAACACTTCTATACAATGCGCCATAACAGGCGGCCTTCTGAAAACGACTGTAAACAGATACTGCACACAGCCAATCCATCCCGCTCTATTCCACTCCATATCCTTAATGCGTGCACACACATAAACCAAGAGACAGACTGAGAAAAAGAGAGCCTCTTCACCCACCAGCCATTAACGACTGTGCCATATACTGTAAGTCGGAGAAACTCGGGAAAATAGAGAGGGTGACTGAGGGAGGGGGAGGGTGGGACAGAGCGAGGTGAATGTAGACAGAAACGAAATGATGCCATAATTATTTTGATCGAGAGGGAAGCAGGGAGCACAAAGAAAAACCGGCACTCTGACTGTGCAGCTGCCAAAGTGGAAGGGGAATTAGAGGCAGATGACTGCTATAATTCCCTGCCTGGAGAATAGAAGAATCCATTTCACAAAGCTCTATCTTTAACTGACGGAGACAGTGGGAGCCGCGTGTGAGGAGGGAGGGTGGACAAAAGAGAGAGGAAGAAGTTGACCAGGAGCTATTGAGTGCTCCTTGCTAGAAAATTGAAATTTTTCAAATTACCAAAACATCTTGCCTGCAGAGCGCAACTCATATATAATTCCCTAACAACACTGGAGTTTGTAAGGCCAGAGTTACAAGAAGTATCCATACTTTATGAACAAGCTAACTGTCCTGTTTTTCTGTCCCCCTTGAGTGGCCTGCCAATTTGTGGAGAAAAAAAAAATCTACTTTTAGGGATTTTTTTCCCCCCCTCACTGCAACAGTGAAGGAAAGATTGTTCTTTTTTTCTTTAAAATGACTCTACACATCCACCTTCCTCTCTTTTCACCTGTTACCATCCTCTCCCCTCTCTCTTGTATCTCTCTTTCTCTTCTGTCTCCCCCCCCCCTCTATCACTCATCCTTTGTTGGCTCCTAATAATGAAAGGATTAGTGTTGGGCTGCGTTCCCGAGAAAGAAGAAAGGAATATGACTTGCTAAGGCATTAAAGAAAAGCTTAATTATTTTAGAATGTCATTAAGAGGATAAAAAGGTTTAAAAGTCTTAATAAGAAGGGCAAGGGGAGCGATAGCAAAAGGAAGGAATGAGAGAATGAAATGGATGGATATTTTTTCTGAATGCTACCACACATATGAAAATACATGCACACATTCATACGTACAGTAAACATGTTGACAGAACAAGTATACATATCTCTGAATTCCTTGTTTGTATAAAAAAAAGAACAGCAACATAAATTAAATTAAACTTTTAAGAAATAAGAACAGTTTACTATTGAAACGCATTATGAAGCAACTATACTAACACAGAATATTAGCCTATAGAGGTGCAAAGCCGAACAAACTACTGTCCAGTGATCTTTAAAGAAAATAAAGAAAAGGATAAAAAAAATCATTTGTCTTTATGAGAAACCAGAGGTCTTATTGATTTTTTATTAATTATTATTGTTATTATTTGAACAATTATGATTGTTGTTACTGTTATTATTATTGACGTTGTTATTATTATAATTGTAAATGTTAAAGAAATGTACACTTCCCATGGTTTGTTTTGGGTTCTACTGTAGAAAAACTTGCTGTCTTTTTTCACTCTTTTCCTCTTACCTTTCCTCTCTTTCCCAGTCTTTCTCTCTCTTTGTCTCCTGTGCCTAGTTGTCTCTTCTCCTGTCTTTCACTCTTGTTTATTTTAGAATCCATGTGTCATTGTTGATATATAGCTAACTATTTCTTTATAGGGGAAAGATACAAAGCACGACAAAATAAAAAAGAATCCAAAAATAACCTTGGGGATCAGACTGGTCTTTGGATATGTTTACCGTATAATTAGCAGGTGCTGTTTTTTGAAATCATGTGAAAAGAGAACAGGAGATGGAGCATATGATTAGATCAATGGGGAATAGAGGAGTTATAGGTGGGAAGATAAAGATGAAGGCGGCGGAGCGGTTCTAACTGGCAGCTCATTCAGAATAAACAGAATAAACAAAACAGAAGGTTCTGTGGCAGGGCTAATGAATCATAAGAACAGATAGCGGTGAAGAAAGGGTGACAGGAGGGTTGAGTCAGATGCACACAGAAAAATATGACTCTGCCATTAACTTCCACACAATCAATACCCGATTCTGTCGAGAAGCACTCAACATGTCCATCTGTGTGCGGGGCTAGATTTGAAAGCCGCTGGAGGTCGCAGGGTGATAGATCGATGTGTTTCTCTTCCATCGATGGCAAGGCTCCACGGTCGCCTGTCATAAAGACAGATTGTCAAACGGCAATCAAAGTAATGGACTTGCCAGGCGCTACCAGCATGAGTTGACACTCTGGCCAACAAACAATTCAGTCGACACTAGACATATCTTCAGTTTATGATGACGCAAAAGTAGCACTGGTGGGTCCTGCTATTAGAGCCACTGTGGCCAATGAGTAATAAAACTGAGAATATTGTCCCTTTATATGTGTTCAAAACAGAAGTGTGTGTCCTTCAAACAAAAGTTCCATCTCCTTGTTTTCCAGCACTAGCACTCAGTCTGGCTGTCTCTGTTATTTCTATTTCTCCTCACGGAAATAAAGTTAACCTTTTATTTCAAGCTTCCTCTTTTATGTTTTCCATATAAAATGATTACAATCACATTAACATTGACAGAATTTACTGTTGGCAGGTTACTAATGCTGTTCCTATTTGCTCTGGTGAATCTCAGGAAACCAGTCTGACCATACTAATGATGTGATTCAACCGCAAGTCCATGATAAGCAGACCACCACTGTGATCACAGAGGGTAATTATCAAATCAATAAACATAGGACAAAATGAGATAGGGACGAGCCAGACAACAGTTAGTCATATTCCTCTCTGATTTTATGTCATGCAGTGAATGTACCATAATCTGGCAAGTAATGACAGCGAGAAGTCTATGAATAACTCACATAGCTTTTCCCTAATGCTACTTTAAGATTGATGTCCTGGAATGGGTTCACATCAGAAAATGTCCTATTTACGACAAATTTATGACAGTCATATTTCATTTCTACGAGTTGTAGTCAATATCACAATCTGTCCAAACACAAACTCTTTATTTTTCTGGCTGCAGTATGGTAGATGTATACCATATACCATATTAAAGTTTTATCCATCTTTAAATCCAACCCTGGAGGTGAACACAGTTTATGTTCTTTGGTCTTGGCAGTATGACCCTAGTGTGGCAAAGAGGTGTGTACAGAGTGACAGTATAGCATGAGGCATTGATTGAAGTGGCTGAGTGTGTCTAGGCCTAGCATAATCAGGAAGCAGAGAGCTTTCAGGCTGAAAGAACAATTGAATGGGCAGCCACGCCAGAGAAGCTAAGGAAATCTTTTTTTTTTCCCCTTCATAAAATTTCTCTATCGATAATGTGTTCCAGTCAGAAATTTCTTGTTGTGACAGAAAACATACCATAGTCTATGCATTTTTTTAAATACATGAAAATGCAATGTAAAGCAGGTGAGAAAATGAACTAGAAATAGACACCAGATTGAGAGAACTGGAAAATGACTGATATAGCAAAAAATGATAATGACAAACAAACAAACAAAAAGAGGAGAAAGGCCATGTTGACTGTCATGCCCATGTTCTATCAGGAGATTGATTTCTCCTTTTTCTTCATCAGTGATTTCTTAACACCAACATGGTTCAAGATGAACAATCCAATTAGTGTGAGCAAGGTCCTTTTTATTACAAGAGAGCATAACATTGTATTTACATGTTTAATCAAAACAACCTTGAATATTGTGTCATAATCAAGTTAATTATGTTTTCCCTACAATGCCACATCCTCTTTGGACCACTATGTTATTGCTGAATGTTTAATTAAATGCTGTCACTCATACATCTACATTGCTGGTGGTTAGCTTAGTAGAGATTTAAAACAGGCTTAGAGTAAGACCCATAGGAGGAGCAGTCAAAGAAAACAGACATCTGTGATCAGGATAGTAGTTATCATCTGGAGACTTAATTTTCTCACTGACATTTGGTGTGGGACCTGATAATTAACTGCCCTTTTCATTTGCAAGTTATTCATAACATGTGTGTATGAGGCTGCTGATTAGTTTAAAAGCCAACAACAAACAGGAATATGCTGTATTTATTTAGCCTACAAGTAATTTATTTCAAACACTATTTATTTCCTATGCCCAGAAAATATGAAGGGAACTTTGTTCTAGGATGATTATTTAGTTTCTGGAAGAAGAAAAAAATGTTTATATTGAAAACAACAGCCCAGACTGCCCACTTTGTAAAACAAAATCATACCTCTGGGAACACTTTAGCTTTAAGGGAGTGTTTGGCTGAAGACCATGGAGCTACATGCACTTTCTCACACAGTGCCATACGGACAGATTTTCCTCTGGACTGGGCTACTGCTGGTGGAAGGTTGAGAACAGCAACAGGAAAGGACGCCCCTTCTTCCCCTATTTTTTTCCTAGGAGGAGTGAAGAGGATCTGGGGCACAAGACCGTACAGCTGGAAGAGGAACAAGGCAACTGCATGAACCCAGGCAGGAAGATGGGTAGTGGGTGTGAAAAGCAGGAGAGCGTGAATAATGTGGATTGGCAAGCATAGCAGAATTAGAAGAGAGAGGGACAGTGCCAGAGAACGGACCAGGCCGGAGTCATGTTTTGGGGGGTCTGCATGACTAAAAGTAGTCTTCCTTGGCTTTATGCATATCAGGTGAAGGTACATGGCCAGTAGGCAAAGCAAGGGAAGCATGAACACAGTCATTCCACGAACATAGACTAGGAACTGGGGACTTAAAAGAGTGTCAGTAGCGCACACGCCCCAATGGCTGCTGTGAATCTCAGCATAGGTGAAATTGTGCATGTCCTCCACATAAAACTTTGACAAGAAGCCTCCATAAGGAAGGTACGTCCCAATCACCTTGCGGTCACCATGGTACTTGGGGGGTGGGGAAGTGGTAAGATTGGGTTGAAAGGTTGTCCCGTTGTTGTCCAGGCCGAGGCCAGCTGTTCCTGGACCACCACTTCTCCAGGTGTCGAGGACATCTGAGCCGATGAACTGGGCAAAGGAGGACAGAACAGAGCCCACCCAGCACAGCAGGACCCCACACAGAGCTCTCTGACGTGTCACCACTGTGTAGTATCTGGCATCCAAAGACATGATGATTTGCATGGAGTTAATACTAAGATTGCACTTGAGTTCTTCAAGCTAAATAATAAAATTAAAACAATAAAACATGCGACTAGCTGTGCCGGTAATACAGTCCCAGATTGCCTTAACACTTATCTATTGCTAATACTAAAAATATTAAATGGCTCACTGTAATAAAGTTAGGAAAGAACATTTTCATTCTGGAGTTAATGTCTGACTGTGGAAGGTAACTGTCCTAACAGATGTGCTATTTACTAAATGTTACCAAGCTCTTAAACTTACTACTGGCAGTTGTTTTAACTAGTAAAGAGCACAAAAAACAACCTTTTACATCCACCAACTGGTTAACTGGTTGGGGCAATTCGAACATAATAAAAGGATATAATTCTGACTCTCTTCGAGTGAAAGGCTGAATTTGCAGGCCACTGCCAATCAAACATCTGAGAGTCTAGAAGCCTATTGATATTTACTCACTGCCTCTCAGACGCAGTATAAACAGCGTGTGATAAAACAGCCTCATGAGCACTGAAAAAACAGCTTGCTTTGATGGAACAGTATAATATACAATGGTGTATCTTGGCATGTTTTTTCTTTTTTCTTTTACACGTATATTGATTTTCTTCCTTTATTGCTGAAAGCACACTTGAGGGTGTTGGTTGACTCTTACCACCTACATACTCACCATTTCCCACACACATACAAGAAAATATTAGAGTTGTATGTAAATGTGAAGCTTTGTTTAATTTGTGGGAAAAAAAATGTTATGTAACATAATCTAATTGGAATTTGTACCATATTAATGTTTGACGTACACTATGTACCTTAAATTGCACTGAAGATTTGTATACTTATTCTTTAACCGATTAAACTGATCAAACCCTCTTCTTGACTTACCTGTCTGCCAAATGATGATGTAGGTGTTCATCCAGTGTAAGTAGCATTAAGAGGAACATGGTAAACTGCCTGACTAACATGGGGCAACATACAAGGGTTATGCAAGTGTACAGACACTGGGCAGTTCGCAGGTTGAGTAGCACAGTTACAGGTACTCCCACTGCACCTCCTACGGCCCCCACCAAGCCCAGGCACAGCCGAAGACAGCATGAGACGCTCCCAGGTTGGGGTCTGGCACCCTGGGTTCCCTCTTGGACATTGGCTAGGCTATCATGACCACTAACCGCCATGCACAACCTCACACTCACAACAATTACAGATACAGAGAGAATGCAATGGCACAGGGAGTCCAGCCACATGATTTCCATGTCTGGGGAGAGATTTAAAAAAGAGACAAACAGATTTCAAAGATTATATTTGAATAGATTTTTAAAATTCATTCCTTACAATGATGATGGAAATGAGCAAAATTTTAAGATAAAACATATCGATGGTACCTGACACTCCTACCCATATGTTTCAAGACTGCCCCTACAGCATTTACTTGCATTATCAAAGGAATGGCAAAACATCGAGAGAAAGACAAAGACTAGAAGGAATGTAGATGAGAAAAGAGTGACAAAGGGTGAAAAAAATGTGAGGTTAAGCATGGGGGTGTAGGTCAGAATATTTAAAACAGTCCGCCAGTGAGAGAGAGAAAGTACAGTTGCAGAAGGATTGAGAATGTGATGCAAGTTTGTGCTAGGGGCAGAGAGATGGGCAGGGAGAGAGTAGATATTTTGATAGGTATTGGAGAGCTGTAAACGTGCCTGGAGAGTGAAAAGGTCAGGCCAGACCAGACTTGACAGAACTTCTCCAGTGAGGATGTGAGCACCATGCAAACACTGAACAACAAGCGGCAAGCTGGGTGGCAACATACTGTTAACACTATCTCCTCTCTCCTCTTTTTCTGGTCTTTGTTTTGCC
>OMNN01002817.1:8477-35810 GCA_900302755.1 Chromis chromis | reverse complement strand
AGGAGGGGACAGGCAGGATCACAGACCTCATTTGTTCCCCCTCTTTACTTTAGCCTGTCTCTATTCCCACTGAAGAGCAGCATTTCCTCTCTACTCCCCCCCCCTCCCTCCTCCCCCTTCCTCTCTCAAAGTTGTAAATGTATGACCTGAGGAATAAATTGGATGGGAAGGAGGCGAGGAGGCAGCACAGAGAGCGGTAATACATCTCTATCATGTTCGGTGACCTTTATTTACCGTGCGCTGAGCAACATCGTCGTCCGTGTTATGTGTCTGCCGAGCTTCCTCTTCGTTTAATGGCTCGGTGTGGAAGTTGCGGACGTGATGGAGGTGGTTATCTGCATGTCTTCAACCCAGCCAGTGAGTCAGCCCCAACCTCGCTCTCTGGCCACCCAGCAGGGCCGGCACAGCCCCTGCCTGTTTGTGTATCATGGAGAAACTGTTTGCCTTCCTGCACTGATCAAATAAACAGGCCATGTCTTTGGGGGCGGGAGGTTGGAGGAGTGGTGTTGTTTAGCTCTCTGGGTGAAGATAAGGAATTGTTTGATGGGGTAGAGAGAAACGAGAGCGATTTAGGTCAGCTAATCTGATTTACACAGAGATGGTCTGGCCATTGCAGGGAGCAGTAATTACATAGAGGGATTAGAAGCCCCCCCAAAGCTCCCAACCTACAGAGAGGAGAGAGGGGTGGAGGCTTAAAGGCCTGAGAACTGCTCGAGTATGTTGCTGCAACAACAACAGCTTGAGCAGTTCTTGGTGCAGATTAAAAATGGCTGAGATTGCGCTCAAAACAAAGGGGGCATTTGGCCAAACTAGTATTACTTAGCTTGTTTACATGCATTTACATCTGCTGCTTTTGATCCCACAATTATCAGAATTTGTTTTCGGTGGCCAAATATCACAGCTGTCTCTGCCAGGGATTCCGGCTATCAGTTTAGTCATTTCATCAAAACCTGGGAACAGGCGAGGAACCTGTTCGCAAAGCACACAGCATGCAGTCACATGTTGTGTTTCCCCTACGGTGGGCCGTCCTCTGTCACTGATGCTGCCATTCTGCGCTTCAGTGTGCTTTGTACGATAAATCATTTGCAGATTGATCATTTTCAGCCTTGACATTTCTGTTCATGTTTAGCTATTTTTCCATCTACACAGAGCAGATATGCAGAGCCTCTCTCTCTCGTCGCCATTTGTCTGTGTATTTAAAATGCACAGCTGAATAATTGCACTGCCAGAGCCATCACTTCATCCACAGGAATGACTTGCACGCTTGGCTGCTGTTTCTAAAGTGTGCTTGGCTAATCCACTCATTGCTTTGTGCATTCAGTGCTGTGAACCATAGGGCACCCGCTTGGATGCCCGTGCATAAATTACTGCCATGGAACATAAAGTGCTGGGAGGATTTTCCTTAACGATCGCCAACGCTTTAAATGCTTCTGCTTCAACAGTCGATACTGCTCAGCCCATTCAATTATTCAGCGGTCCGTCCCTCATTAACAAAATCCTGACCTTGACATGTCTGCCCTATTTCTCTCCCCTGACAGACTCGGCTCTCCAAACGACTCTGTTTGCTCTGATATTGGCGGGGAAATCCATGCATATTGATAAGTTGTTTGCAGTGTAATTGAAAATGTCAGTTATGAGGCCCGTGCAGACAAAGGTCAGCACCAAGAATAAAAGCTGACAGGCGGCTATGTATGGAGAATATATATAGTGTAGGAACGGAGGAGAGTAGAATCACGGTAGAATACGTTCCGTGTTATAAATTTGTAGAAATGTATAACTTACTACTTGTTTGCTCATTGTGTGTGAAAAGACTAGTTACAGCTGAGAGAAGAACATTTTTATAATATTTTAAACCTGAATTACCCAGCTCCATTCTTCATTTTGATATAGTTTTATGGATTGGTTTTGTGGTCACTTGATTGAAATTCTAATCTGTTTTCAAAGGTCAAATTGTTCATCATTCATAGCTCATGGTCTGGGTAAACATTCACAGTTCAAACATTCGATAGGACTTATGAATATGCTTATCAAATTGGTAACCCATCGTGTTGTGAGGAGCAGCAGGTGTCCTGTGGGCGCTGTCTTAGCTCAGGGAAGTGTTGTACCTTGTGCATCGGTGATGTGTCAATCAAAAGCTGTCATATGCCGCATCTCAGAGTGCTCCCCACTCACAATCTGACTGTCTTAATCTGCACCGCAGGAGTGGGATCCGAGGTTAAAGTGCTCGCCACTATTTCTACATAAACAAAGATTTGAACCTCAATCCCCAGGAGCCTCTGCTGGCCGACAGGCCCCCACCCCCGCCAGACCCCGTCTTCCCCGCAGGCAGAGTGGTGACTGCCTGCTGGTTCTTTAATCGATTGCTAATGGGTTCAATTCCATCGTTGAGGAGCTGCTTGGAACCTGGCCCTGAGACTGAATGAAGTGGAAATACCATTTGCGGCTTCATGAGCCGTTATACTGCAGTGAGAGACCTCTATTCGGCATGCTTCATAGCACTGCAGAGAGTTTTGCACCACCGCTTGATGGTTTTTCTTATGCCGGCTCCTACTGCTTTCGTCTCAGTGCTTCCCATTTACACCGTGCCCTAAAGCATTTACATCCACTCAATCTACAACAAAATAGCTTTGCTTTGCTGCATTTTCACAAGGCTTGATGTGTAGGGTAATTACCATAGTATATCTCCCTTGTACACACGGGGGCCCGACGTATTCATTCCATCTCTAAGCTGTGATATCCATCAGTTTTTATCAGGAACTCATAGCTATGGTCTTGTGTAACGCACAGCCTTTTGACATCACTGTGTCTTATTACCCACAGCCTTGCATGTGTAGATCAGAAAGTACAAGTAGGGGATAACTTATGAAACTGCAGTTGTTGTTTTTTTATTGCGGTAACATGCTTCCACCTTCTGTAGATGTTGCATTCTCCACTCTCCCTGGTTTACAGATCTGCCCAGATTTCTGCAGTGCTCTTATGAGCTTGCTCTGGCTGAAATGCAAAGCTAAGCAGCCAACACTGTTCTACATTTCACAGCCAGTCCCAGCAGACATGTGCTCTTTGAAGCATTCTGGGCCAGGGATACAAGTCTTGTTTGTTCAGTACTTCTAGAGAGAGGGGAAAAAAAGAGAAAAATGTAAGCTATTTTTTTCTTTCACTACAGCCGAGAGTAACATTCTTTGACGTCTCAACAGAAAGCCTTGTATTACAGCACTTGCTGCCAGATGCCTTGATAGAATCACCCATGTCAAACAGGAAGAGAAATAAATGCTTCATTGAACTAGAGCTTAGCTTAGTGATGGTGGGAGGGAGGAATGACGAGGGAGAGAGAGAGAGGGAAGGAGGGAGGGGTGAGCAGGCTGCTATGTGGGTGTCTGTGGGTGTCAGTTCACTTGGGGAGGGTTATTCTCAACCCTCAGTATAAGCACTTTCTTAGATGTGGTGTGAATAATTAGTGTGCCTGGCCTAGATAGTCTCATCAATGGACATTTAATCTTCTGAAGAATAGGAAAAAGAAAGCTGTAATCAAGGAAGCCAATGATTTTGGTAGGCGACCTGGTGCCAGCAGTTGCAGCAGGATACAAAGCACATGTTTGTGTTTGTTCTTTCAGGCTCATCTTCCAGCGCCAAGTAGAGTATGACAGGATTTACATGCAGGCTCCTAATCTCTGTAAGCGAACCTGTTTCGGGATGTAATTCACATGGTATGTCTTTTGATTCGGATTAGTCTAGGCAATCCTCTTACCCGTGGCTCAGTATAACTTATCACTGACAAGGCCGTCTCGTGGAGCAGTGCAAATCCTCATATCCACCCCTCCCAGACTTCCAACTCGTAATTCTAATCTGTCCAAATCTGATCTGAGACTTTAACTTCCAAATACCTCTTGAAAGCCAGAGCTCAAACTGAAGTTCATGCAAGGGCTTTGGATTACATAAATTGAGGTTAGGGATTTCCAATATGGTCTTATGTTTGAGAATAGAGCAGGACTTGGATGTAGGTTGTGGTGGTATTTCATGATTTTTCTTTTTCTCTTTGATGTTGAATCTTAAAGTAAAGCATCATTACTCGTGTTCTTCCCAGTATCCTTTGGTAATTGATATTTTACCTTTTGCGTGATTTTCCATAAAAGAATCTGTACCCTGAAATATACTATATCTAGTCCTTTTGTTAGTGCAGATCACTTATATTTAGAAAATTTAAATAAATAAATATAAATAAATAAAAAATTAATGGACGGAAAAAGTTTTCTAACCATCGCATACTTTACTGCATGATGTGCTTTAATGTGAAAATACCATAAAATATTTAGATGTACGAATCACATTCCTGATCCTTTAAGGTTCTTTATAATTCAATAAACAGGATTTAAAGTAAAGCATGCATGCTCCACTTTTTCTGCCTCAGCCGGAAGGCCACAAACGGGCTCTTATTAAACGTTGCAAGATTATGCCTTAATCTCACTGAACACATGTTGGGTGGAATAAAAGCAATTTTATTTCTGAAACAGTACTCCACACAGCTCTCTCCCTCTATAATCTTATCCCAGCTTCTGCTGCAGAATGAAAAGTCTTGTTGGCGTGCCAAAGCTGCTGTGTGTTTTGAGGAGCCTAAGAGATCAAGGCTCCTAATTAGGAGTTATAACCCATTAACATACCTGTGCCCAACTTGGACTGCACCTACAGCCCAAAGACAAAGTTGGTTCCCAGTCAGAGAGGATTTGGGGGCCGTGTACTCTGCTCTTGGTGAGACAGTGGTGTGAAGATGACGATAAGCCAAAGCTCTAAATCCCAGACTCAGCTGTCTTATCTGGAGCTGCTGGGCTGTGTGGCATGCTTTAATGGAGGCGGCTCACTGTCTGAGCTTTAGCTACAATCGCATTAAGATTCCCCTTCACCTCAACTAGGCTTGTTTGTTGTCAGTTTTTGATTGAATCTTGTGAATTAAGGCTTCGTCTCGCTTAAAGTCACCCCACAGTTTAATTCTCATGACTACTGTGTTCCCAGGAAGGAACAGTCTAATTTAATATCTTATCGTGTGAGAAAATGACAATGATTCCACAACTTATAATATAATAATACCCTGAAAAACAATCAAACTTTTAATCTAGTGTAAGACAAAAGATTTGCCTTTTTGCCCTTTTTGTTAGCTGCGAAGGAGCAAAACCTTAAGTACAAGAAGAACTACAAAGAAATTATCACACATTTATTCACATGAAATGAAATCAAGTTTTGCTTCAAACAAAACACCTCTTCGTTTGGTGTCTGATGGCAGAAAAAATGGCTTGTTAACAAGGTTTTTGAAAATTATGCACTCGTCTGAATATTTAGAAAAAAGGCATTTGCTTCTTTGCTCGCATTTCTTTTTTCATTTCACCTGCAAGTGAGACATTTTATGATTGTACAGCCATGACCTGATATATATTCGTGACACATATGCACCTAATACCAGAAAAGCTTTATTGTTCGTAACAAGGCCTTCGAAATCTTTCTTTGATGTGAGATTAAAACAACATACATTTACAGGTACATATTGAATATGTGTCAGTGGGAATGTGAACTATCACATAAAGCAAAGTTAAATGTCCTCAACCAATTAAAACCAAAATAAAATGGGGAATGAGGCTGGAACAATTGCTCAATAGAACATTTTTATATCCAGTCAATGTGTTAATGTCATTGATTACAGATGAATGGCATTCACTGGCATCAGCTTCACAATTCTGAGAATGTACTGCTCTTTTTCTGTTTTCAAATGTTGTAAACTGAACATCTGGAACTGTCAGACAAAACAACACATTACTTTTGACTCGTGGAGAAATTGTGATTGGCATTTTTCACCAGCTTCAGGATGTAGATGCTGTGCAGGGGCAGGATGGATTGACCTTGATTGTTACATAGTGATAGCCTGCTCTGGCAGCACCACTGGCATTGTTTTGCTCCCCTCTGTTTATTTCAGCCCCCCCACCTATCCACCCACAAACACACACACACACACACACAGACACACACACATGTACACGTGCACGCAGCACACCCATACCCCCGGTGAGTCCCAGTCTGTTTACTCAGGTGCCTGCTCACTCGGTGCAGTGATGAACTCCTGTGCAGACTTTAACACTCCGCTGCCTCTCAGGCAAATGCCAAAACAAATCTTGTCATAATTAGCAGTAATCCTGCTCATTACCGTCTGCTTAATTATCCTATTAATAGCACTTCCTGGGAGAGCTTGTTTGCTACGCAGGCAAATGTTTGTTCCTAAATTAGCAGACAAGAAGACAGCTCCATTGTTCAAACAGCAGCTTTGACAAAGCAGAACAGGCAGGATTAACAGCAGACAGAACGGGCCACAAGCTCATCTCCGCTTGGAGCTGACAGGCAGGGAGGAGGCAGCCTGGGCCAACAACAGCACTCTTATCCTGCAAGCTGCTGTATAATCTGCATAGTCAAGTACACACAATCAGCACAAGCAACTTGTCATATCAGAGCTGCAGTGTACTATGAAATAGGCATGAGTGACAAGAATAGAACAAGCCACAAGTGCATGAGGAATAATGATGATTGTAGCATTAAATGTGTGTGATGACTCTTATTAAGTTTCCTAATTGCTGTGAATAGAGATAAAGCTGCTGTGTTGTTCTTTTTAGGATCCACATTCCTCCGACCTGAGAGCCAAGAGCGTTACTGGAGCACCCTGCAGACAACCGCTCGACTAACCTCATTACATTGCAGGTAACAAGACACTAATGTGGACTTACAAGGCTGTGTGACTTTCAAAGGAAGAGTTGTGCCTACTCCCAGTCTTGTAAGGCGATAGGCTCATCATTGTAAAAATGAATTGGATCTGTCTTATCCATCAAGCCTCCCAAGTTTCCAAACAAGACTCCAGAGGAAAGCTTTTAAAGTAAATAAGGCAAGAGCTCAGAGCAAGGTGAAGACCTGCTACATAGAGCTATACACACTAACCTAAGCAGACCCAACACCTTATGCTCCAGCAGGCCTATACATTATAAATGACCCTCTCTCTTTCCCCCCATGCACCAATCCCCTATACGTACACAGTGTGCCATAGCTGGAGTAAGCAGAGCCCGGTCTGTGCAGCCTGCAGCACTGTCAGCCCATTGATGTACAACACTCTGCCCTTTGTTCCTTGTACACAAACACACTTTCCACATTAATATTTCACAGGAAATGTACTCCGTGCTTGTGATTTAAAGCCTTTTCTTGTTAACAATGCTGTTTTCTCTATTCTGTTGCACTGAATTATGAAGGCAACTTGTCAGAAAGAAGACATGCCCATTAGATTATAATACTACTGGAGATAAATGATTTCTGGCAAGGCACATGTGACTTTATCCACTGTGTCTCGCTGTGTTCCAGTTCAAACATTTTCCCTGAGGTGGCACTTGCAGCTATTAGTTAAGAGCATAGAGATGTGTTTAATGTGGTGTGCATACAGTATGTGTGAGTGAGCATTTGTAATGTGTGTGTGCACATTATGCACATATGCATATTATGCATTGCCTTATTGCAGATGCATTTTTCTCAGATCTATCTGTCGGGGAGTTAGAAAATGTACAGCCATGTGATGTCGCTTTTTTATTCTTGTTGTCAGAGAAAAGGCAAGGATCAATGGATTTTCCTTGCAAGAGTGAAACATGACAGACATAACGAAAGCCTTTCATGAGAAATGAATGAATAATTCATAGGCGCTCTCTCGCTGTGCTTTGTTGTGTCTCATACAGATGGGATTACAGACGGCTAGATCTTGGAAACATATGAAAGATTAATTTGTGATCTGGGACACTGCTTGCTTACAAAAGGACTAAATAATGATTTTACTGAGAGTGGCAGGGATCTGGGGATGGGTGTGATGTGCACAGGGGGCTGGACACAAAGAGCCTGCAGAGAACAGAGCACATAGCACTCAGAATAATGTGACCTGACAGATATTCAAAAACTTTGTGCGAAAAGTGAACTTCAGGTCTCAAACATTTCTCTCGTGACTTTGATTGATTTATGTCGTGATGCAACTCAGTGAGAACTAAAAGACGAGTTAGCGATGGAAGAGCATTGTTAATCATTTTTTTTGTACTGTTCTCTGAAGAGTGAAGTCTGTTTGCTTTACCCTCCTTCCACAGGCAGGTCGGACACTTAGCAGTTATAAAACATCTCCAGCAGCTGTCAGGGATTTGCTGTCTTGCTCAAGGACACTTCCACTGTGCAGATGCTGACTTTCTCTTAAATCCAGGCCCTCCGGCTGAAGAGCTGACTTCAAATTAGCAGCCTCCTGCCCAAAATTTAACAGCGGTAGGCTAGGTGCTCCTGTCATCAGAGTTGCTGAGTATGGCATTAGGGGATGCCTGAAAATAACTCATATCTTATCAAAAGAGTCCTCCAATAATTCACCAGGGATTCACGAGAAGCTGTTGTCTGGTCTCCCACAGATGGCATAGACTCTCGGGTGGTGCTGCTTGTTGTTTTTGATGAGCTGTGCATATACAAAAGTGAAACATCTGGAGCTGCCATGTGGCCTCTCCATTTGGCCAACCCCATACCTCCCCGAGCCAGATGCACCCAAACAACTGTGAGCTAAACAGCATGAATGATTCATAGAGGAGTGTGAGGCACAGCTCACACCAGAGACCTGCCAGCCACTTTGATTGGAAATCTGAAAAAGCTATGAATATGCAAGACCCGTAAGCCTGCTAGGGGGGATGATTTGTCAAATGATCTGTATTTGACCAATATGGAGAAAGCTCTTGTGGTTTTTCCTGATTAGAAAATAAGAAATTTATTGTTCAATTGCCAGTATCATTAAATTATTAAGACATGTAAATGATTCGCAAGGTGTTACGTAAATGTGACTGTGGCTTGGTGCTGGATAGCGCTGCAACTTAATTAGATTCTAAATTGGAAACACTTTGCATTGGATATCAACCCATTTATGCAGGAATCTGTCCGTGGAAATAAAATCAGTGTGAAAGAACAGACGGTCGCGGTGAAAATACATGCGGTCATTAGACTCAGTGCTTAAGTCACTGAGTAAGTGAAAAATTCTCATTTGCAATTTTCTTCTTTAGTTCCTGTGAAAGCTACCATTTTTGATATAACCAATGAAAAGTGACCTATTTTTAAAATGTTACATACCAATAATTTTCACCGCTGTTTGCTTCAGTTTCAGCTGGTTCCCAGGGTTAGTTATGTAAATAAAGGGAACAATGAGGTTTTTTGTTATGTATTGCCACATGTAAAAATATATTGACTTTTTGCAAAATGCAATTTATCGTGTTGCACAAAACACAATCCAACGCCAACACAAATAAGTGCAACTTTCCTCTGTGATCAGACTCCAGTTTAATGTGTTATAGAATGAAATGGCAGGTCACAAAATGCAAGAAGGCAAGATCGCAGGTCACTTTAAGTGCATAATGTAGCAGTTACTAAATAGCATCTTGTTTGTTATTAAATGTTACTGGAATCAGCAGTAGACAAAACCCAACAGAGGAGCAGGATTCTGATTAAACTGAGAAACAACAAAGATTTTAGTCCTGCTATTGCCTCTTAAATGAAATTTTTTTCTGTATCTTATTAAATAGGTATGTGTTAAACTAAACGACATCACACTGCAGGGTAAAAAGAAGACAGCAGTAATGGTTCATTTAGTAATTCCGCTTAAAGCCATGTTAACCTTTTAATTCACAGGGTAGGACTTAAAATACGTGGAGTGACAGCCAGACATTCATACTGAGATTTGAGCTATTCACTGTGCAGAGAAGATTTCAGGCTTACCTTCCCTTGAGGAAAAAAAGCTTTATTCAGTGCTTTGGCTATTTTGTCCTTGCATAAGTGTAGTGTTGAACCGTGGATGTTTTCATGTATTCCTGCTGAGTCGTGACCTATAAAGACTGTGCACCTCTGATTCACTTTTGCTTAGCTGGAAACATTTAGACACATGGTCATTAATCTGTGTTAAACAAAAGCTGGGCTTTACAGATCAGAAAGAAGCCACATTTTTCCAACACTCTTTCCCTTTTTCATAGGATCCTGATTTTGTGATGTACAATGAACCACTGACAACTTAAAGGTGGAACCTGAACCTTGACCCCCACAGTGAGAGGATCTGGTGGCTCTGTTACCCTAGGTAAGTCTCACTGCGACTCAATACAAAGTAGTTCTGAGTGATCACCTTTATCCTAAGATGAAACATTTCTATCCTGATGGGAATGGTCTCTTCCAGGAGGACAATGCCCCCAATCACAGGACACAAGGGGTCACTGACTCAGTGTGGTTTGATGAGTATGAAAATGATGTGAATCATTTACTATAGTCCTCACAGTCACCAGATCTCAACCTACTTGAACACCTATTGGAGATTTTTGACTGACATGCTCGATAGTGTTCTCTACCACCATAGTCAAAACACCAAATGAGGCAGTATATTTTACAAGAATGATGTTCCACCCTCAAGCAAATTTTCAAAGACTTGGAGAATCAGTGCCATGGTGCATTGAACCTGTTCTGGTTGCTCATAGTTGCCCACCATCTTTCTGAGACATTTTATGTTGGTTTTCCTTTCATTTGTCATCCGTCGGCATGTCTGGAGCAGCAGTAATGTCCTTTGAAGTATGAGCCTTCCACAGCAATTATTTTTTAATTTAAGACACACCACATCAACTTACTGTAAATCACACAACACAGTCACGGTGTCCTGTATCACAGATACAGGCCTCTTACTGGTGGCCGTGTTCCAGACACTGTGGATTGCACTCATTCCCCTGCACACAGTGAGCAGTACATCTGTAACTGCAGACAGTTACAGATGTTTGGCATCAAAGCTAATTACAGACAAATGAGGCTGAAAATCAATGAAGTCTTCCCCCTGAAATGCATGAATTATTCCTGGATATATGCAGCATTGTATTTCATAATGTGACTTGATTTACAGAAAACTAAGAATTCACTTATCAATTACTAGTTTTGTTTGTGGTGATTATGGGGAAACTAAACCACATCTGTGGATACTAACTTAATGAAACTGAGTATTCAAACAATAAGCTTTTCCAGAAACATATTTTCTCCTCCTGTCCATTACATGCAATTCATGCATTATGATTATTTCCTGAAAAGCAAAATAAGTGTTGGGATTAAGTTGACAAAATATTTCCATTACGAATATACAAATATTCAGAAGAAGTGACAAAAATGACACATCAAGTCATTTTGTAAGTTTAGATTTAGAATAGTGTAGTGCGATAGATGCAGGGATGTAATGATGTGTGTCACTGTCTATAAACAGACCAGTAAACATGGAGAGCTGCTGAAGCAGCTCTGTGGAGGAATGTGTTATCAGAGCTCCGACAGCATGTTGTAGACTCAGCACTGATGTCATTCACTGTCTAATGAGATGAGCTCTTACTGCTAATTAACCCATCCATAACTCCCAGCTGCATTCATCACCACACAAAAGCTGAGTGAAAACAGATACTGATAAGGGCAACAAAATGTTTACTACATTACCTAACTACTTACCGTCTTACACAGGTTTGGGGCATATTTTAAATTAGTTACACTGAGATGAGGTTATAGGAAAAAAATAGTTTATATTGTTTTGTAAAAGATGAGTTATTACTTTTTTTTTAAAAACTCAAAAATAGTTCAGGGCGTTCTCATCACAGTGGAGCAGTTTTCAATAGCAGTGTAATTGCATCCAAAACACATGTGGGACACATTTGGTTCCAGTTGCTCAAATCACATCTGGAAGTGGTCTTCTGTCAAAGGTAGATTAACAGCAGCATCACCTATTCTGTATGGGAGACAGAATGCTGTGTATAATGCAGTGCAGAACAGCAGCCCTGCAATAAATATCTTGTTAGTCAAACTGTCACTCAAAACCTCTGATGTTAAGTGTTGGCTCAGGTCTGTGGAAAAGAGACTTACTGATTGGTTGTTTGCCTTCTCAGCAGGAAAGTTGCCATTTAAGTGGTCATTCAAGACACATTTGAGACACTCAAGTGTTGTGTGAGCTGCAGTTTGCTTCAGTGGCAGAAGACAATAGGTCAGTAGCAGTTTAAAGATTCTTTCTGTTTATTTTCACAGCTTTCGGGCTTTTGTATTTATGAAGACAGGAAATAACTTTGTGTGTGTCTTAAGCCTTGATTATGCTCGGTTGCAGATGCACACAGACAGGTACAGACACATAGTTATTGTTATGCTACCTTCTAGTCCATCTGGAGTCTGCTTTGAGGACTCTGTTTCATACGTGCATGCACGTATTCCATGCATGCATACTTGTGCTGAGCATGCTCATTATAGTCCTCGTAGCGTACTTGCAAAGTTTGGATTGCATGTGGACATCCACAAAGAAGAATGGATGTGGACTCAGGGAGATGGCGAGATTTAGGTCACATGAACCCCGCATACTTATGAAAGCAGAAAATATTACACTGACTTTCTACTACTTTCAAACAGTAAATCTGAATCTACTCAATGAGCATTCGACCCATGTTAGACCCATTAATGGGACAGCTGAACTACACAGCAGTTATAATTCAGTTCAATTTACAGTTACAATTCAATTATAGTTTGTCAGGTAAATCGCTATATTAAATTACAATAAATTATCACCTGACAAAAGTTAGGTTTAAGTTTCATCTCTCTGTCTGTTCATATGCAAACTCACTCCTTATCATCCACGAGAGCCAATGTATTTCTCCTCTTTTACCCTCTCTCTCTCTGTCCCTCAGTTTTTTGTCCAGTCGGTATTAATATATTTATTTCCATCCCTGATACCAGGGCCCACCAACATGTGACCCACATCTGAACCTGGCGGAGAGGAGGTTCATGAAGGCAATCCATACAAATACAGGTGGGTTTAACCTGTCACTGTGCTGTTTCTCAGTGGGGCATCACTGTGTCATGAATGGGTCGAACGTACAGTGTATGAGAAGCAGTGGTCTGACCCTGTGTTAACTGTGTTGCTTGTACACATAATCCAGTCAGTAAAACCTGACACCTCTGTTCTAAGAGTTAAAAACGCAGTGTTTTGCCTCTCTGTGACTTTCTTCACTTTACAAAGCCCACTCACAGCCCTCCTATCACCACAAAAGATAAACCTTTCTCAAAATAGACAACCGCCTCAGAGAGCAGAGCTGAATGTTTCCTGATCCTGAGCACCTGATACTTTATTGTCTGCAGGGTAGCAACAACAATATGTATCATTGGATACGGTGACAGCAACAACAGCTAGCATATCCAGTGATCATGCACTCATTAATTTATAAATTCACATCCACATAAATTACTTGCTCACTGTGAACATTTGGGTTAAAGTAACAATCTGATTAAGTTGGACACCATTTATAGAAAGTAGGCATGTCTGGGCAACTTTTAACTAATTAGTATCAGCACATATATAAATCGGATGCATTGTTTATGTCTGTTGTTAATATTCTAATTAAATGTGGCATTATCATAATAATTGATCGATTTATACTACAAATTAAGAACACTATACCTTTGGCCTTTGCTAATGTTGACGTTGTAAGCCATGGACACGTGATACAGACCACATATACAGCTATTATATATGCCACTAGGATTTTTTGATCCTAGCTAGATTCAAGACAAGTGTGCTGACTGGTGGTCATTAAGTTTCACTGAAGACTTTGTCATGGTGCCCCATTACTAGCTATAGTTCCCAACATGGAATTACCTGCCTCTTCTGATTGCTACAGTATTAAACAATAAAAGGCTGTACAAGGTTGTGCAACGAGTTACTAGTAAGTAAGTAAGTAAGTACATTTTATTTATATAGCACCTTTCACAGCACAAGGTCACAAAGTGCTTCACAACAGTAATAATAAATAAAAACAACAACAATAAATCAACAACAACAACAACAAGACATTGAAATATGACATATTGAAAATGCAAACGATCAAATCATTGATTTGGATGTACAAAAGCAAATCTAAAAAGATGTCTTCAGCTCCTTTTTGAAAACATCTGCCGAAGCAACTGAGCGTAGCTCAGATGGAAGAGAGTTCCAAAAGGTTGGTGCCACAACTTCAAGAGCACGATCACCTTTAGTCTTTAAACGGACCCAAGGGACCACTAGAAAACTCTGATCCGAGGACCTGAGAGATCTACAGGGAATGTAGGGTTGAAGCAGATCAATGATATAATCAGGGGCCTGTCCATGTAGGGCTTTGTAAACAAGAACAAGGATTTTAAATTGAATTCTGTATTTGATAGGAAGCCAATGTAAGGAGTATAAAATTGGAGTGATGTGAGTTGTCCTGCTAGTTAGCAAACTTGCTGCAGCATTTTGAACTAACTGTAAACGATGAATTGAGGATTTATTTAAGCAGGTAAAAAGGGAATTACAATAGTCAAGCCGGGAAGAAATAAAGGCATGAATAAGCATTTCCAGCACTGCTCGAGACACAATCGATTTCAATTTCGCCATATTCCTTAAATGAAAGAAACAGGAGCGGGTCAGTGGCTTCACATGTTGATCGAAACACATAGCATGATCAAAAATTACCCCAAGGTTTTTTAAATTTCGTTTCAAAGGTGAAGACATGGAACCAAGACATTTACCAACATGGGAGGAAATGGTCTCTGAAGCAATGGCCGCGGCCGCGCACAAGTATTCGGATCTCAAAATTATTATCCAGATACCGCCACAACGACCGAATATTCGGATATTCGGGTCCAGCCCTAGTTTTTAGGAGTAAATGTTATATAAATCCAGCTATGAATGATACATGAATGAGCCCCTTTGTAAAACTGTTCAGAACACAAATGGGAATAGAACTGTAATGCGTGATGTATGCAAGTGTTACTGAAGCGGACATTTTGTGTCTCAAAGTATGAAGAAAAAAAATAATTTTGACTAAACAGCCTCTAAAGATACATATCCAAACTTGCAAAGCTGCAAAAACAAATGGATGTTATTATAAAACTTGTACAATTCTGGAAAAAAAACATGTTATGGAAGCAAAATATACCAAAATCTTGAACTGTTTTTGCCTGTAGTGTCTCACCCTAAATGTAAATGTAAAGTTTCACTGTTTAAACTTAAAATGCACATTCATTTAGATCTCCTTTGGCTGTTTAATTTGTCAAATATGCAGACAACATTAAGATTCATGGCCATTCCTACAAGTGGAAAAATGGCTAAATATCTGAAGCTGTGCCCACTGATTTGACTGCTTGTAAAGGTCCAGCTCCAGAATAGAAATCAGACCAGAGTAGGTTACTTTCTTTCTTTCATTTTGACTCAGCTGGTCTCATTTTGCACAGGCATCAGCAGAAACCACCGGGTCAGTCTCTCTGGCAGTACCCCCTGTTCTGAGGCCTAATCTAACCTGTGGTAATCATGTCCCAAAAAACATCTCGTAAGCCTTCTTTTCCCTCCTCCTGAGCTCCCAAAATGACCCTCAATCCTTCAGCGCAGCTCTGAGCCCTTTAAAGCCCCTCATCTAACCTCCATCCAATAAACCTGAAGAGACCAATGGCCCTATTATAGCCTGTTAGGGGTCAGCAGATATTTGCACCAACAGCTGCCCTTCTAAATAATGCACAGGAGCGGCTTTGACTTGCACTAGTGTGAAAACTGCCACTCAAAAGAGCACCAGTTTATTCTTCGTCAACCTTTTACTTATTTTGGTGGTATTATGCTGCCGTTTCAGATTTCTTTTAAGCCATGTTATGACTTGAGGTGTGGAAATGTCAGTCAGTTCACCACTTTGACCCAAACTGAAATACCTCAACAACCATCTGTTAGTTTGTCTTTAAATTCTGCACAGTCATTCATGGTCCCCTGAAGATGAATCCTTATGACTGTCTGACTTTACCTGTAGCAGTACTAGTAGATTAAAGTGTTCACTCCAGTGAATTAGCACAAAATGTGGGGCTAACGTACATTGTCCCCAGAGCATGAATCTTAAAGAGTTTTCTATGAGGTTGTGGTTTTGCTTGAAATGTCAGAACAGCTGTTAGGAATACTTTTGGTGCAGACATTCATGCTCTTTCTTCTCAGGATGAATCATCTCCACTTTGGTTATTACTTAACTTTTCAGTTTGCGTTATTATCAAGTCAAAATGACACTTGTGTTTCTGACAAAATGCAAAACTAAAGAGATTCCCATCAACCTCAGTCTTACATTGTGCTAAGTGTCAGTTAGTACTTGTTTGCATTGTTAACTGCGGCTGTGGCGGTTCGATCCCCGGCCTCTCCGCATGCCGAAGTGTCCTTGGGTAAGACACTGAACCCCAAGTTGCTCCCAATGGCAGGCAGGCGCCTTGCATGGCAGCTCTGTCGCCATTGGTATGTGAATGCGAAACACATTGTAAAGCGCCTTGAGTACCACTAAGGTAGAAAAAGACGCTATATAAGTGCAGACCATTTACCATTTAACATTTCACTGCTACATCAGCATTTCAACACGTTAGCATTACAGTTAAGCGTGAAGCACTGCTATGCTTAAGTACAGTGTCAAAGGGCTGCTAGTTTTGCTCTTGTTGAGTTTCTTTTTATGTTTTCTGCCCATCCATATGTCCACATTTTTAATTCTTTTGAACGTTATATCTCAAGAACACCTTGAGGGATGTTCAAAAAACTTGCCCCAAACTTAGCTTCAAGGGTGAAGTGATTAGATTTTGGTGGCCAAGAGTCACTGTGATCCAGAGCCGGCTCACCCGTTAGGCAATACAGGCAAATGCTAAGGGCCGTGGCCTGGGAAAAAATTTACCTTAAATATAATTATATTAAAACTAGTTATTACTCTTAACTCTTAAAATGGAAAAGCTCACATTGATTCAAATGTAAAACAATGCCCAATTAATAATGCTATTCGATTTCTTCTGTAAGCTTATGTAAATCGCAGATGGTGGGGGTCGCCACATGGGGTCGGGCCGGCTCTGCTGTGATCTCACAGTGCATGTTTCTGGCCATAACTTAAGAAGTCATGTGCTTATTGTGACAAAATTTGACTCCGATATCTTAATAGGATAATGAAGGGATGATACCTTTTAATGAAAAGGTCAAACCTGGACAGACTTTGATCTAAAGTACGACTTCACTGCATGAGTTCCAGTTTTTACTGATGCCTTTCTTATATTATATTTTAGGTTGCTGCTTGGTTTCTTGCATGTTGTGTTTTTATCATAGGCAAGGACTCAGGCAGCTTTTGGATAGAAGGTGTTTTAGTAAACAGTTTGTGCTCCAGTGTGTGATGCATTTTAATAATTCCAGAGCGTCCCACTGTGGTTTTTGTAAAACGCATTCAGGCATCTTCAGGACTTCCATGGATCCTCACAAGGGCCGTGCATCATGTTGTTTTTCTCACAGAAGTATTGGTCTTTCCTCATAACTTTTCCTTATATAAAGAGAGTTAATAAGAGCATATACCGACACCTTCCAGTTGTTTTCAGTGCCCAGTCCTAATACTCTTAGTTTGTGGGCTGCAGACCATAACCATCTTGGGTCAGCAGGGGTAAAGCTAAGCTTCAGTTTTGATACCGGGACCCCAATCTCTCAAACAATTGACAATTAAACAAGAATACCGAGGTAGGAGAGAGAGCGAGAGGGAGGGGAAGAAATGAAAGGAAAGGGAAACAATTCATTGCATTGTGTTTGCCGGCACATGGTCGGACCAGTTTGGGCTGGATTGCTGGGAAAGCAGAGGCTGAATAAGAGGCAGAGGGAGAAGAGGTGTTGCCTACGAAACGATCAGACCTTGACATATGAAATCCCCTCAATAGCACAAGGCCTCGAATCAGACAAGCACCGTTCATCATCAACACACACCCCCACACACATGTGGCAATGCTGAAGAAGAAAAAGAACGGGGACAGCACTGAGCCCTGTGTGAAGAAGGTAAGGACGAGAGGTCGGTTAGCAAGACTTTAGAGGGATGTAGGAAAAGGATGCCCTGATGTTTGTATCTGGATGTTGGGGATGTTGGTGTCTGGATGGAGCAGCAAAGAGCACTGACAGTTAGAGCTGCAAGTACTGATTGTTTTCATTGTTGATTAACCTGATGATTATTTTCTCAATTAACTAGTTCGTTGTTTGGTCTATAAAATGCCACAAAGTGTTGATAAATGTTTGCAGAAGCCCAAGATGACAAATGTCTTGCCCACAACCCACAAATATTCAGTTTACTGTCATGGAGGAGTAAAGAAACTGGAAAACATTCAGTTTTAAGAAGCTGGAAATATGATTCATCCACTGATTCATCAATTAAATAGTCGACAACTTACCATTTAATTGTTGCACCTCTACTGAGAGTGAAAGTATTTTTTACAGTTTCAGTATCAGTAGATTGTTTCCTTGCTTATCTCTTTTGGTGTTTACGGCTGTTTTGTTCCTCAAGAGCTTTATTATTGCACCTTTCCAGATATTTGAAACGATGTTGATTCTCCAGTCTGCATTATAGCCGCAGTGCAGGGGTGCTACTTAAGAAATAGAAGGTCACTGAACCATAGCACGAAAAAAGAAGTAGAGAAAGGTTTATACCGTTAGTTTCAGACCTGTGGTAGGGATGACTCAATTTTCCTTTTGTTTGCACAACGGCTTTGACGGGTGCAATTTACTGAATGTCTCGCACATTGAGAGAATGAACACGTGAATGAAAACACTCACACGGCCTCCTGGTTTTTAAAGTGTACACAGGCTGAATCTGAATCACTGTTTTTATTTTGTAAAGTCTCTCATTCAAAATCTAAAAATGTTTAGTATTCAAGGGCAGGCTGTTGCAAAGGACAGTGACAAAGAGTGAGTGAATGATGCTCGTACAGATTTGTAAAGGTGTTCATCACGTCCATCAGGAGATTGTGGCATGTTTGTCTCCAATTCGTATCTTGAGAGAATGATTTGCTGCTTGGTTTCATCCAACAATGCTTTTCATTTAACCCTACGAACTTCAAGCTGTGTCTAGTGTCACTGTGGGCTCATTTTTCACTGTAATATAAGGTCCTACACCTGTAATGAAACTATACAACCATAGCTAGAAGTAGAGAGAACTCAAATGTGGGAAAGTATGACACACTTCTAGGATCATTAATCATTAAGAAGAAAAAGTAAAGTCACATTTCCTTGATTATTAATTTTACAAAAAATAGAAACACTTGGAATCAACATGAAGTTCCCACTCTTGCTACCAATACTGGAGAAAAACTGTAACTCTACATACCATATATAATAATAGTAATAATAATAATAATCATACTAATCTAACCTTTATTGATCCCCTTGGATAAATTCCTTCTCTGCATTGACCCATCCTATTCAAAGTTAACCTTAACTATACATACTAGGAGCAGTGGGCTGCCTCGGTGCAGCACCCGGGGAGCAGTCAGGGGTTAAGGGCCTTGCTCAAGGGCCCACAGTGGCCGCAGTGGGAGTTCGATCCTCTGACCTTCTGATCAGTAGCCCAGGGGCTTAACCACCACTGCCCCAGACCCCACATATTTCACCACTTACATTTTCCGTACTCGTCTCCTGTCTGCTCTGTGTAAACACAGCCTGCAGTTCAACCAAGTTTAGTTAAAAACTCCCTGAATATTTGTCATGTGACTGTTGGTCACAGCTGAGTCATTAATAGCTTCACAGTTGTGCCAAGGAGTTCAGAACTTTTAGTTTTTTACTGAATCTGGCTTGTAAAAACGGTTTACTTTTGACAAATTTTTAAATAGTGATTTTGACAAGATATCACGGTTTTGAAGCTTAGATTTGGGGATGTTTTCAGACTTAACAGCACTTCACAGATAAGTACTTAAAAGACTAGGGGTGGGACAAAATATCAATACAGAGATATATCGTCGTCCCTCCTCGTGCAATATGAATATCGATACGCTGGCGCCAAATATCGATACTTTAATTAATATAATAAGGCGCTCTAAACCCTGCCAGATTCCCCTGCCAGCTGCCATTTCCCCAGCATCACTACTTAATGACTCCACACAGTGGCGTTCATCACATGACTTGAGCGGAAATGAATTGGCCCAAGAAGAGTTTGTACAGGTATAATGGAGGACAGCAACACCACCGTATGAGACGCCCCATCCATGTTAAAGTCCAAAGTGTGGACCCATTTTGGACCCATCCAGATTTGTGTCAAATCTATGGAAAGTGACACAAAATTGCAGTAACTAAATAAATACTGAACTTAACCTTTTTACAGGCATTTTGTATTTTTCAGTTATACATATTGTGATGTATCGTTATGTGATTGTCTTGCAATGTATCGATTATCGCAGTGTCGCTGTATCGTGTGATAGTATCGTGTCGTGAGGTACCCTGTGATTCCCACCCCTATCAAAGACTGCTGTAAAGTTGAAAATCCAGCATCTGTTTTTCACATAACATGCCCTTCAAACTCGCCATTGGGGTCTTTGGGGATCAGAGAGTCAAGAATGAAAAAAATGAATGCTGTCATGCTTCAGATGTCACTGCTCGCACCACTGCCGGCATATCTAGTTCTTGTTGCGTGGTTTTATTGTAGGAATAGGTCAGCCATTCGGACTCTGTAATATTATCACCAGACGAATTACGATGCATCGGGCTGTCGGCTCTGATGCAATAGTAGAAAGATCAACAAAGAATCATGGTCAGTTTAGTGGCCTGACTGCAACAAATAGCCAAACACCTCCTACTCAGAAGCAGAGTGAACTGTTGTACCTTGTGTGGCCTTGTCACCGGTTGATAAAAGCCTCATTGTGTTCTTTATCTTACAAAGTCAGAGTGAACTCAAAGCCGGTCTCCCTCCTCTGAGACTCAGGACTTATCATCTGGCCTTTTATTATTATTTCTTTGCATCTTATCTCTAAAACATTATCCTGTTTATTAAAAAAGCCGTCCTCCCAGAAGCCCAGGATGACCTCAATTAAAAAGAGATTAAGCCAAAGTTTTCTTTTCATTGCTTGCCGCAGAATTTCAAGTGTATTGTTGGTCTATTACAACAGCCTGTCTGTGTGTGCATGAACAATATCTGAATCTGAGTTCTGATCTCTGTCTTCTTCTGCTTTCCCTTTCAACCAGCAGATCCAGTTTGCGGACCAGAAACAGGAGTTCAACAAGCGTCCCTCCAAGATCGGCCGGCGCTCCCTGTCGCGCTCCATCTCCCAGTCCTCCACAGACAGCTACAGCTCAGGTAAACACAAACTCATTGTTTCGCTGTTGTTCAATCGCCGCGTCCCGCTGCTTATCAGACATTCCAGAGGACGTGACGTGTTTCCGTTAGCTTCCACCTGGATGAATGGCTGACTGACCTTATCTGTCTCCCCCGCTAACCAACCTCTGGATTCCACTCTCTCGCTCTGACCCCGCAGTTCATGTGAAACTGTGGACTCTCTGTCGGAGGATTAGCTGCTGCCGGTGGTGTATTGGATAGAGGGAGAAAGGAGCTGGGAAGTAATGGGTGTGGCTGAAACTGAATGACATTGGAGGCTCAAATCCCCGGTCTCATTTATAACTGTAGTGGTGAGAGACTAGGAAGTTGTGTAAGATAAATGAAGAAGAAAACTTTCTGCCTAAAAGAGTTCCTTTTCAGTGGCACCTGTCAAGGGTTGGGATATACGAGGCAGCAAGTGAACAGTCGGTGCTTGAGGTTGATGAGCTGGAAGCAGGAAAGTAGACGGCATGAGGATCTGAGTGACGTGGTGACAGCGTCATGGGTGCTCGAGGATCTCTGATGTGTGCTATTGTGCAGTCACGTCCCATTGAGGAGCTACTGTAGCACAGATTGCTAAAAAAAAAAACTAAATGCTGCTATGATAGAAAGATGTCGGAACACACAGAGCATCACAGCTTGTTGTGTTTGGAGTTGTGTAACCGTAGACCTGTCAGAGTGTCCATGTTGACCCCTGTCTATCACTGAAAGCATCCACAATGGGTGAATGAGCGTCAGAACTGGACTATGAAGCAATAGAAGAAGGTGGCCTGGTCTGATGAATCACGTTTTCTAGATTACAAATAATAATCTAACCTTTATTGATCCCCTTCTCTGCATTGACCCATCCTATTCAAAGTTAACCTTAACTATACATACTAGGAGCAGTGGGCTGCCGCGGTGCAGCGCCCGGGGAGCAGTCAGGGGTTAAGGGCCTTGCTCAAGGGCCCACAGTGGTGGTGACTGTGGTGGTGACTGGGACAAGCGGTCACTCTCACTTTCCCACCTCAACCTCTTGCCAGCCCTGGGGCTCGAACCAGCGACCAACCAGTTACAAGTTCGCTTCACAAACCGCTAGGCCACCACTGCCATATATATATAGAACATTTCATGCAACAGTTGCCAAGGAGAATAAGATTCAACTACTTATCTAATGCTTAAATAATTAGGTTAAAACCATAGAATATTATTCATTCTATAAAAATAGCATGGTGTGCTGTATTTAATATATTGATATACTTTATAATATTAACTCAGGGGCCACTAACTAGCTTTCAACCAAATAACATTCAGTGTCTTATTCAGCGGATGGAGTTTGCTCGGTTGTCATGGTGACAAGGACATATATATATATATATATATGATCATGAGAGAAGTCATGACATGTTTTTTTTTGCCTTAAAATTATTGATTTTATTAGAAAACTCTTCTTTTATACCTAACATGGAATATACGATAAACACAAAACAGATCGGATTAGCTAAAAACACAGAAAGAGCAAGTTACTTTTTCAGATTTAGGAGAGGGCACTTCCGCCAATCGGAATCCCAGCCTCATCCTTTTTGGCACCGCAGGGCTACTGTACTCGGTCAGACAATCGCTGGTAGCAAACCAACGGTAACAGACTGCACCTTCACGAACAGGTGAAAGTACTCTTTTGGAACTTTTCTTGTGAGTAGTGCCTCTTCAGCACAAGTCTGTGAATGTATCTAAAACAAAAGACCAACATGAGTTCGTTAATGGGTTTTTGACTTGCACGTGTCACTACTTTTGCACTTGTTTAGAAGCTAACAAAACCGGCTAAGCGTTGTGCAGTTAGCTAGGTGACGTTGCTGCTATGTGATGCTAACCTAGCCTCTGTTCATAACGACACACTTTAAATCACTTTACATGTATCTGCACCGTTGTCTGTTTCGATAAAACACACTGACGGTACAATGTGTAGCTTTAAATACAGCTGTTGTACGAGACGTGTTGGTGTCATTATGTGGAAAAAGGCTGCCACTAAAAGCTAAGTCTTTGTATGATCCCCTTGGAGTTATTCTAACTATATGGCCATTTCTCTTTATATCTCATTCATTTAGTTTTCCCTTTAGCGATGGCATCGTCTGCAATGATCACCGTCCCCACTACAGCCTCCCGTTTTGCCCTGCTCCAGATAGACTCAGACTCGGACTCTGACGTCTCGGAGCCGGGGAAGACTGCCACCAAAAACGGACGGGACTCCTCTGGGAAGCCCCGACAAGGAAAAGCAGGAGCAGCTGGGGGGAAAGCTTCTCAGGGCAACGACAAGAAGAAAGACAAGAAAAAGAAGAAGAAGGAACAGCAGCAGAGTGAGGCAAATGAAGTGAGTGTCCGTGGAAAAGATCAATACGTGACCCTTTACTTCCTACTGTCTGTGTTATTACACTGCAGTCATGGCTTTCGTTTTGTCACATGATTGTGCTCCAACGCTGTTTCACTTCACCTGAACTGAAACTGCAGAGAGAAGTGTCAGGTACACACAGGAAGGAGCATACTGTTGTTTCTTTGTTTTTGCTCGTTGCTGAACAGGAAATAAAGAACCAGTGCAGTTAGGAAGATTTAGCTAGGGAAGCTCATTGGGCTCAATATCACTTTTGCAATAGAGCCCTGAGAGCAAATATGAGACACAAGATCACAACAATGAACATCACTCTCTCAAAACAGCCACCACTCGCACACAACCACACTAATTAAAACACTTCAAACTATTAGAAATATACGCAAGTGAACATATGTGTGTGGAGATTCTCAGTCACCCAGGTCATGGTAATCCTAGGAGCTTCATTAGAAAGCAACTGGACTTCTCTTTTAGGTTCTTGAAGACGTTTCACCTCTAATCTTAGAGAAGAGGGGCAACATCGTCATTCCATATGTGGTTGGTGTGTCCAAGAAATACAGAAGGACTTTCTCCAAACATAACATACCAGTGCACTTCAAACACAGCAGCATTCCCCAACACACAAGCGGAACAACGATGTATATCAGTCCGATGCAACAAGGACAGACTTGTATATAGGGGAAACTAATCAACAGCTCCACAAGTGCATGACTCAACAGAGGAGAGCTAGCTCATCAGGACAAGACTCAGCAGTCCCTTTGCATTTGAAGGATAAGGGACACTCATTTGAGAATAGCAATGTACACATTTTGGACAGAAAAGACAGATGGTTTAAGAGAGGACTAAGCTGGCAGCTCCATCACCATGATTGCTGCCGTTGCTGTTGGACCACCTGGTGTCACAACCACTCACACCTTGAGACACGTGAGTTCTGGGTCATCTATGGGCCTATGAGCTGGAGGGACTACAAACATCTGAAACTCCCCATCAGTCAGTTAGAAGCCTCTTGGATGAGAGGTGAAACGTTTTCAAGAACCTAAAAGAGAAGTCCTGTTGCTTTCTAGTAAAGCTCCTAGGATAAGCTAATGAAGCTTTAAAATCTGTCAAGGAAATGACTGTCTTTAACTTCAAGCTGTGTTGCAGCTCATTCCATTAGTAACTAGCATAGCATCAGAAACCAGTTACCCCATACAATCTCTCCTGTGATATGGTTGTTATCGCTCTGAACTCAACTAATGATGTTAATCGTCTTAGAAGATCAGATAGCAGGGCCTTATGGATGAATTCACCTTCTAGATGCAACTGATGACTGTCCAACTGCAATAGCTGTCCTGTGTAATGAATGAAATGACACAGTGGGGACGGCGACAGTGTTTTAAGGGTAGGATATCTTCATAATCCAGTGTAGATAGGATTGTAGATTGTATATTTTGTCTTTTTTTCGAGGGAGAACAAGTTGTGGGAATTCAATTTGAATGTTGTATTTTTGAACAAGGTGCTAAAATCCAAAGTCTTTTTAATCAGAAACTGTTGATTTATAATATTGAAAGGATCGCGATCATCAATGGTATGCCCTCACGTAAAATGTCTACATCTTGTTTTTTTGAAGTTTTGAACAAGTCGAAATAAACAGGGTCTACAGTTCATCAAAATAAGAAAACTTGGTTTGCAGTGCGTCTGATGGTGTATAGAATGGATCCCCAGGGTTTCAGCAACCCCCTGAAAAACGAACTAATATGGTATTTCTAATTGTTTTAAAATTGTTTTGGAATGTTGATTGATTTGAAAAGATGAAGCATTTGAGGAGGTCATGCTGGACTTTGGGAAAATGTTTTCATTATTTTTCACATTTTAATGACCAAGTTACTCACTGATTAATATACACAAGCACACAGTGGTGGTTTCTGTAGTGTTCATTATAGTCACAATAATGGTGTAGGTAAGTCAGTGTTTGTCATCACGTTTTATCTCTCTCTTTATTAGCTACGTAATCTGGCCTTCAAAAAGATTCCTCAGAAGTCTTGTGCCCCGCCGCCCTGTATGACACTGTCAGGAATAGCCAGTGAACTGCTCAACCCTGTGCCTGGAGACCACAATATACCTTCAGAGGGGTGGCAGCAGTGGAAGCAGAGAGATGAGCAGGTAAGAGAGAATAACTCTTCACAAAAACTGTGTTTGCTAGTGAGTTTCGTTTGATAATCACAGTGTCACTGATGTGCCCTTGTGGAAGCTACTTCTAGCTCTATACTCAAGCTGGTCAGAGGTCAGCAGTAGAGGAATGTCTGGACTGGCATCTTCCATGTGTGCAGCAGTGTGAACTAGAAGCAGGATATTGTTACATGGCATCTTAAACGAGTCATGTCTGACCTTACAGAGTACGAACCATGTTTCTCAAGTGAATGTTTTCTCTCATCAGTTTTCCCTCTGTCTACTTAGATAACCACAGAACTATATGAGGCAGACTTGGAAAAGGCCTTGATCCTAAGTAAACTGGAGTACGAACAACAGAAACAGGTACACACACATACACACACACACACAAATATTCCCCTTTTGGAAAGTCAGATTTGGCAGATTTGGGGGCACATTTATCAGAGTTGAATATGTTGATATGTATTTTTTTTTTTACAAATCTCTTAATTATGTGCAACACTTATTCCATTTTGCCAAGTATAAAATATTATTAAATCATCTTTACATTAACTGAATCCTTTTTTACATGAAGAAAAGACATTACTGCATCCTGGCTCTTATTGCTGTTTATTCACTTTTATTCAAGTTGTGTTGCCCTCTGACACACCTGTGACACATTCAGATGAGCAAAGATTTTTAAATTGTAAGATTGCATTGTAATATTTTATATATATTTTATGCTTAAAGTTTATTCAAAATAGATACTGGATATGTGATGTCAAAATTATTTTGTGAATCTGCAGCTTTCCCTGGATTTTCAATAAAACAGACAAGAGCAACACAATAGTTTACTGTCATGAAATGTAAATTTAATTTAGGATTTATTTGAAAGTCATGCTCATTGTGGTTAATATTAATATTATGATAACATAATGAATTGTTATTAAAAGCCTGGATTATGAAAGTCAAATGATCTGTTTTCATTCAGCAGAGCAACACAAACGCATCCTCACCAAAGTCACGAGGAGGAAAAGAGGGCGGAGGGAAGAAGGACAAAAAGAAAAATCAGCAGGCAAAAGACAAAAAGACAGTTTCTCTGCAGGACTTCCAGGCTGAAGGCAGTGCAGGTAAGAGAAACGTATTGAATCTTTTTAGATCAATGAAACTCGGATCTTGTGTGCTGCAATCCATCACACAGCAGGCTCCCGGAACAGCTGTAACTGTACTCTTTTGGAGCTGGAAAATAACCCAAACTATATTACATTGTTCAAGGAGTTATAACATTGTATGTTTTCTCTTTACAGAGCATTTAAATAAGAAACAAGAAAAAGAGGTAAGCAAGACTTAACAATACAGTGCATAAAAATGTAAATAGTTACTGAGGAATGCATTACAAACACCCTGATAACTGTTAAGGAGTTCCTGAATATATCAGAAGCAAAGACTACACAGTGGTTAATGGCAGACTGGGAGATAGTATAATAATGAATCATTAGGTAATCAAGAATTCACAAATCTCTGAAACAAAATAACATTTTTGTCATAAGCCGTTCCTAATAAACTCGCATCACAAACTAGTAGCTGTTATCTGACTATCATTAACCCTTTTTGTCCTCCCTGAAGTAACAAAACCAAACATTAGATATTAACTTTCACTGG
>OMNN01002816.1:2909-16751 GCA_900302755.1 Chromis chromis | reverse complement strand
CACATATTGCGTTTAAATTTTTTATATATTTTTAGTTCCTTTTAGATCATCTGGAAGCTTTTTCTTTGCCAGGCTTAAGTTAAGAAAAGTTTTTAGACAAACATGGTCTAATATTTATTGACTATTCGATCATTGATTGTATATAAAGATGTTTGAACAGAGCAGTTTTGATGCTCCGGTTGTTTCCATCATGGCAGCTTGACTCTTTGAAACTACCAGCTAATCCAAAAATCCCTGTCCTATGATGACCATGTTTTTATTTATGCAGAACTTTAAAACTTCACACGGTTCAAACGGGTGAGTTTTATAAATATTCACCTCCTGTACAGATGAACTGCAGTTTTTGGCACTTGGAGTGTGAGTGGAGCTGAGGCCACGAACTGTCGTATTATGGCATCCATCTGTCATTTAGAGCAGCCAGATCCTTAATTTTGCATAACTTTAAGCCTTAATACGGTTTAAATGGGTGAGCTATATAAGAGTTTACCTGCTGCACAGTTGCAATAAACAAGGAAATCAGTTAAAGTGACCAAAATGTTTGTTGTTCCAGGCTACAAACGTGTTTATTTCTGCTGTAAAGTTGGACATTGTAACATGGAGGTCTATGAGGGATTTACTCGCTTTTGGAGCCTCAAGTGGACATTTGAGGAACTGCAGTTTTTGGTACTTGTTTGTTTCGTTCTTCGTGACACATGAAGTCTTTAAACATAAGTAATGCAGATTTTCCAGACATATAAGAGTCAGAAATGTTGACTCTCGGAGCAGCGATGGAAAGAGCTCAATGAAAACAGTTTCAACAGCTGCCAACACAGTAGAGACTGTACATGAGTTATAGAGGAGAAGAACTGCCAAAAGCATCAGTGGAGCCAAATCAGTTCAACGGATTCCAAACTGTCGTGCTGATTTTGGGCGACAACATGCAGACTGATAGAAACTGTGGCGAGCCATTTAAGGTTTTTTACTCCACGTCTGACTGAAGTGAAATAGAGCACTACTAACGTTTCTCTGGGAAATAAAGGTTAAATAATTCAAACAGAAACCAGCGTACAGTCACTGTGCTGCAGGGTTCAGTGTGTGGAGGCCGGACAGAGTTTTTACTCCAGACAGGATGTGATTAATTATTTATTTGCTAAATTATTTACTGTATTACTCATATTTCCTGACAATGTGAACTCTGCAGAGAGACACAGATCAGTGAGGTTTATATAATCCTGCATCCGGAGCTGAGAGTCGCTGTTTCATCCTGAACAGAATCTAAACAAGAAGCTGCTTTTTCAGTCACACTTTGATTTTCTGAACCAGTATCTCTCTCTAGTCTCCGGTATTCTTGTTCAGGAATCCTTAAATGCGAATATCTGCTGTCTTTCTGTCATCTTCAGTAATCTAAGCTTCATATTCAGTCGCTCTGCCTTCGCATCATTAGTAATCTCATGAGTGTGTGTTTGCTTCAATCACTAGAAACCGTTTTATAGAAAGCTTTAGTTCTCTCTTGATAACCACAGATTAAAAATGATATTTAGGTCAGAAACACAAATGCACACAAACATGCGCGATTACAGTCGGCTTTTCCCTTCGGCCAAGATCTGACCGACCACATCTAAGAACAGAGCTGCTGCAGCGAGAGGCTGAAGATTAAAGGTTCTGTAGGTCCGGATGCACAGATGTAGGTTCTAACTGTGGGCTTAAGGCCTCGTACTCACTAATATGGAGATTTTTATAGACGGATATTTTCCTCGTCTGTTTAAAGACAATAAAATCTGTCCACAGACCATCGGTTTACAAAAAAATCTCTATATACATAAGACCACAACGCTTTAACAAACATGCTGCATCAGTCTACACCAGCAGTAGATCAAATAAAAGAGACATGGTCATTTCATCATTTCTGCACAACTGCAAATGATGTGAATGAAGCATTATTAGACACAACAGAGGCTTTAGTGTGTCGGTAAAGTGGTGCTGCAACTTTTAAACAAATGCATGGAGACTGGTAAATGTGTCCTCCATTCAGACACATGCTCATTACAAAAAGCAAACACAGAGATGCTCAAATTCACAACATGACACGTGACCTCCTAACTCTCAGTTTTACATGGATTCACACAAACCAGAGTTGGAAAAAATCTGTTTGAGTGACTTAAAATGCTTTTTGTGTTAAGATGATGAGGCTGAAACGTAGTAAGATGTTCATTTTGTCACATAAGAGCAATGAAATCTGACCTTATTGGGACAATATGAGACATTTGATCGACACTCTGGAACATTTCAAGTAAATACAATAAATAACAATTTTGTCTTCTTTAGATATTTAACACAAACTTTTAAAACTTTTTCTAAAAGCAAGAAAAATGCATCTCCAAAGCTACTTTGTGTTGGGATAAAGTGGTTCTTTTAAGGACATTTTACTGGAAATGAGAAGCAGAGACTTGACTTGAGTTTGATTTTCCACTTCAAGAACTCAGTTACTAGATGTAACTTCAGTTCTATGTAGGGAACACAACAATAGAGGCTTGTTCTGTGAGTCTATATGGTGAATTTAAATTGTTGATGTTGTAAAGGAGAAGACTGATACAACAAGGACGAGAACTCAGAAGTACTTGACCTAGAGTAGGAACTTTTATTAAAACTGCACTAAGAAGGTTCTACAGGGACGGTTCTTGCAGTCAGAATACGAACAAAGGTTAAGGACGTCCTAAAACAAGTTCCAACTAATGTTTAGAATCTTAAACCCAGAGATGGTTATTTAGGAAAATAGGATGAGATGCATGTTCTCAGCAGAACCTTTAGTCTCCATTTATTTTCCTATTAATTTGGTGAGAAATCAATGAACCAGTATATAATATTTTCCTTCCACTGCATTTTGTTTGTTGTATATACAAACATGTAAAAATTAGACTTCATTCACAGATATTGCAATACAAGCCACAGTTTTAGTAGAAATTGACATTTTAATATACAAGTAAAGACATGATGATGCAAGTTTTGCTGCAGGTTCGTTTATATCAGGAGAATATAATTTGAAAATCAGGACGTCTCTGTAGCATTCTTTGTCATTGTCACACTGTATTTACAGTGGAGATGTCAGATTAATGAGCTTCAGAGCTGCTGGCAGGTGGATTTAGTTTCCTTTGAATGGAGCAAGGGTAGCAGACTTTATGCTAAGTTAGCCAGTGACTGGTAGTAACTTGAAGGTGAATAAGTCTGTTTACTACCCAAAAAAAGACTCTAGTCCTTCATTAACTGACATATGTGGTGTTAACCAGTGAACTCAGAGATGTTAAATCTGTTTTTCTGCAGTTTGGTCCTCAGACGACTTCTTAAACATTCAGTCTGTGACCTTTTACCGTCTATGTTCTCTGTTGTCCTGCTGCATTATAGTAAAAACAAGAGATTTCGTGTCCTCGACTTCCAAACCGGCTGAAAACAATGAATCCTCCATTTCATAGCAGCGATCGTGACGCAGCATTACTCTGATTAGAAAAGCTCACGTCTGACAAAACCTTCCTTCCTCCAGAGGACGACGACCAGAGAGTTCAATGGGGATTTAACTGAAATGTGGTTATTTTTACTGGCCTTAATCAGAGCGAGTGTGAAGGAGAGGAAGACTCTGTAGTTCAGATTCTAATGAGTCGGACTCGTGGGATCATCAACACAGAACATCCTCTTTGTTTCCTTCTCTTTACAGTGATTTGACCTTTTATCTTCTTCTACTTTAGATTCTATAGTTATCTGTTGACTCACTCCTGCCTCTCGTCTTATTCATTATCTCATTTTATTCCTTCCTTCACTCTTCATCTCTTTACATCGCTGATCTCTCAGTTTCACAGTAACCCAGTTTCCATCTCACTGAACAGGGTTTGTGTTTGCAGCTCATTTGCTAACGCTAACAAGGTTTGGGCTTAAATTCCCTCAGCAGCCACCGAGGTCAGAAATGCTCTTTAAAGTTAAGAAAAGCCTCATGAAGTGGATAAAAAAGCCCTGCGCACTGATGAAAGGTCTTTTTTGTGTTTTATAATATTCACACTCTGTCAGAACGTGTCGGTACAGATGGGATTCAGGGAAGGTTACGTCCACATTTGTCTTTTTAGTACATTCTGGGACAGAAAAACATCAGTTTAGATGTAGAGGAAGTGAGGATGTAGCCTGGAGCAGCAGGAACTGTCAGAACAAGGAGGAAATGCAAAGCAACTCAAACCACCGCTGCTGAAAACCCTAAAACAAGGAAGAAAACAAAAGAAGCAGGAAGGAGAAAACCTGCTGCTGATCTGCAGCTGTGGGAAACATCTGCTTTAGTTGCTTCATGGTAATTCAGTCTGAGCTGCAGTACAAGATGTTTTCTGTCCTCAGACGCTCCGTTACATCCTTCCTCTGTTAGTCACCCTCTAAAAAAACTGCATGAATGCTCAGTATTGTTCTGTCTTTAAATGTAATTGTGTCTGATGCATGTAATCGGCTCATAATCTGCTGAAACGACAGCAGCCTCGGTAATAATCCTAGTCAGCAGACAGGTGTTAGAGAGGCAGAAAACGCTGCTTAAAGCCTGGAAAATGAAATTAGCAGTGATTGTTCTGATCTCAGGTCAGCATTAGGGAAATTATTTGTGGCAAGATGAGGCCTGAGCTGATTGGCAGCCACACTGATTTACTGGTTTACTCATTAGCACATCCGCTAATGTTTCCTGTAGTAGCCTGTTATTATCGCCAGTGTGTTTGTAGCATGAGGCTAGTTAGCTAATAGTTTTTACAGTGTTGTGTTTTCAGTAAGAAATGTCCACAAGCTGCTTGTTCTTGGGTTGCAGTTAAATACAAGCAGAAGCCTCCAACACAAAGTACCAAAAACTGCAGTACCTCAAATGTCCACTTGAGGCTCCAAAAGCAAGTCAATCCTCCAAAGACCTCCATGTTAAAATGTCCAACTTTACAAGCAAAAATAAACATGTTTGCAGCTTGGTACAACAAATGTTTTTGTCTCTACAGCTGATTTCCTCGTTCATGGCGACTGTGTGGGACGTGGAATTTGATAGAACTCACCCGTTTAAATTGTATTAAGGCCTGAAGTTATGCATGATTAAGGACATCTTTATATACAGGCTGTGGTGCGGTTTATGCAGCCTCTGTGGTGATGTAGACACTTTGAGAAGGTTATAGATGTTTCTGGAGTTTCTGCTTAATGGAAATGGAATTGTGGGAAACATTTAAGGCTCGATTAAACCAAAGAAAATGTTGGCGGACTGAAATTATACTGACTCTTCGTCCCACCTCTAAAAATATTGAAATAATCCTGATTTAGAGGTTTTCTCCTTATAAAAGTAACACCAGCGATTGTTCAACCAATGAGAACTTGGTCGGATAAGAACATGTCAATCGACCTCAAGACTGCAGTTAAAGAAACATTTGAACCTGAAAGTAGACGTTTAGTTTTTGTATCCATGATGGCTCCAAATGTGGGTTCTGTTTAAAATTAAGTTCCTGATGATGTGTTTCCTAACATTTCCTCCCCCCCAGCAGCCCTCCATCATTACTGTAATCTGTTGATTATGTGCACAGTTCTCCTTCACAGGATTCGTCCGTGATGTTTTTCTGCTGCTGATCTCTGCTTCACCACACAGCTTTCTGCTAAACTGCCACATCCAATCAATCAGACAGCAGATTAATTCACAGCGACTCTCTCTGTCTCTCTTAAAGCACTCCTATCTGGACAGGGAAACCTCTCTGATTCTGAGAAACATAGCAGGAAAACCCTCCCACCTGCTGACAAAGGTGACGCTCCCTTTTACCTGTGCACGCTAACCCCCTCCTCTTGCATGCTGCATCTACATCACGTTTTCCTGCATGACTGAATAAACATGCATGTGGATGATGTTTTCAGAGTCGTGGCCTCTTTGCATGTTAACTTCCTTCCACCTCCATCTTTCACCGTCTCCGTCTGTGAAGGGAAGCGGTTTGTGTTTTAGTTTGATGCACAGTTCTGCAGTTTAATCTCAAAGCTCTACAGAAGCTCCAGAACAACACAGACACCAATATGCTGCTAATGTAACTGCAATGTAATCAAAACATTTGTCAATCTTTGGAATATGTCAAACCTTAAAAGGCAGAAATAACCTGAACGTGGAGTCAGACAGACTTAAAAGCCACAGATGTTTGCTGTTTTCTTAAAAAATACTTTATATTGGTTAAAAAATGTGAGCACTGGTGCATCAATTAGCCTACAGTCTGTCAAATAGATTGTTTCATAGCAGCAATTTGTTGGTTGGTACAAAAACTACTGAAATTCCACAAATCACACATGTACACAAAGTTTTACAGTTCGACAAACTGACTGTAAGCCTCTGTTAGCTTAAACAAGGTCACACTGGCCATGATGTCAGCCTAAACACGATAACATTAGCTGCTAAGTTACCCTAAATAACTAAAAGTTACCCACTACACAGGCCTCAACAGCATAACATTAGCACTATGTTAGCCTAAATAAGACAACATTAGCTACATTAGTCTTATTAATTTGATGTCTGCTACTGATAGTTAGGTAGGTAACATTAGCCACTAAGCTAGCGTAAACCAGAAAAACTTAACCACTGCATAAGCATAAATAACAGCATAAATAAAATTGCCATTACGTTATCTAAACAAGATAATGTTAGCCTCTGTTAGCCAAAACAAGATAACATTAGCCGCTACGTTAGCTTTTATTAGAATAATATTTGTTACTGTTAGACTAAAACAAGATAACAATAACCGCTACGTTAGCCCTATTAAGATGTTTGCTACTGTTAGCCTAAACAAGATAAATTAGCAACTACGTTAGCCCTATTAAGATAATGTTTGATACTGTTAGTCTAAACAAGATAACATTAGCCACTAAGTTAGCCTAAACCAGAAAAACTTAACCACAACATAAGCCTAAACAACATAATGTTACCCTATGTTAGCCTAAATAGCATAACATTAGCCGATATGTTAGTCAAACAAGATAACATTAGCCATTGCGTTACCCTAAACAAGATTATGTTAGCCTCTGGTACCCTAAACAAATGGGTTTTGACTTCTACCTTAGGCTAAACAAAGTTATGTTAACTGCTACATTAGCCAAAACAAGATAATGTTAGTCTATACAAAATAATGTTACCATTAGCCGTTCTGTAAAGCTTTGTGAGTTCTGTCTGTTACTGTGTTCACCTTCATCTGTGATCATATTATAAATATTACCCGTTTATCTGGGGCATGATAGTGTTCTGTGTCTCTGGTGATGTTTGTTACAGCGATGACTGAGCTGGTTTGCTTTAGTGGCCATTTTGCTTATTGTCCTATGAAGCACCAAGGATTGCTTTGTTCATGGATAATAAATGGCACAAGTAAAAGCAAATATGATCACACAGGAAAGATGTAAAAGCAGAACCAAAAGTTCCAGCATGTCTGCACTCACTGTGTTCAGAAAGGTTACCCATGAGAATGTTTATAGCCAATGAGGTTTAACATTTGTGTGATGTGCATATTAAATAATAAAGGCCCGACTACTTCCTACTGAACACACAGTAGCTCTAATTAGCGCTAACTGGCAGACATGTGCAGTGATAGAAGCTCCTTTGAAACAGGAATAAAGAAAGTCAGTGTCCTGCGAAACACTTCCTGTGTGATCGAGCTGCTTCAACACTGTTTACTGTAATTAAATGTTTGTGGTGATAAAAATGAGGATGTTGAGATTATTCATGTTAATGAAACTAAACAGGTAAGTGTGACACTCAGCGCTTCTGTGTCTGCTTCAATCAGGTCAAACAAAACCTGTCGTTATGTATCTTGACGATGCTGAAACTGATCAGCCAAAGGGATCAAGCCACAGATCAATATTTGGGAAGATCATGCAGGAGTCTCAGGTCCTGGGTTTCTTAAAAAATACTTAATATGGGATTAACAACTTCACGATTTCGTGTTTGGAAATTGAATCAGTTATAGTTTATTTCATGCCAAAATGTGTTAGTTCGCACCCATAGCATTTAAATTACAAGATTCTCAAATAAAACCAACAATAAGAAATAAACCAAATAAATGTATTTCAATAATAAACTCTTGTTTAAAAAAATGTTACACACACGTGCTAACACACAAAGCTTTAACGTTTTGACAAACTGAAGTGCTAACCTTTACAAGACTAACTAGCTGCTATATTAGCCTAAAGTTAAACAACACAATGTTAGCTACACTGTTTACCGATACAAGATAACGTTAGTCACTACATTAGCTACATTAAATAAGACAATGTTAGCTACTATGCTAGCCTGAACAACAATAAGTTACGTTAATTAAAGTAACATGCCTTTAGCTGGAAGATCATAACTTTAGTCAAAACAACATAACATTAGTTTAAACAAGATCGTGTTAACCACTAAATCAGCGTAAACATGATAATGTAAGTCTAAAGTCTAAGATATTGTTGGCCAATATGTTAGCCTTAACAAGAAAACATCAACTGCTATGTTAGCCCAAACAAGAAAAAGTCACCCACAAGTTAACCTAAGCATTATGTTAGCCAAAACCTAACAACAACAACAACAAAAAACACATCGTTCACAACCAACATTAGCGCGATGGTAGCCTAAACAAAATGTTGATAGCTGAAATGTTAGCCTAAACAACAACATGTTAACAGTTATAGTAGCCTAAACAAAACATTGGTCTAAGCAAGATAATGTGAGCCGATATGTTAGCCTAAACAAGTGACCCACTACATTAGCCTAAATAAGATCATGTCAGCTACTATGCTAGCCTGAACAACAATAAGTTACCACCTACTTTAATTCAAGTAGCACGCCTTTAGCTGGAAGATGATAACCTCAGTCGAAACAACTTAATATTTGCGCTAGATTTGTCGTCCTAAAGAAAATAATGTAAAATGCTACTTTAGCTCAAACAAGATTGTGTTACATCAGCCTAAACACGATAATGTAAGTCTAAACAAGATATTGTTAGCCAATATGTTAGCCTTAACAACATAATATCAACTGCTACATTAGCCTAAACAAGAAAAAGTTACCCACAGGTTAACCTAAGCAATATGTTCGCCAAAACAACATAACATTAGCGCGATGGTAGCCTAAACAACATGATGATAGCTGAAATGTTAGCCTAAACAACATGTTAACCATTACAGTAGCCTAAACAAAACAAAGTTTGCCAATATGTTAGCCAAAACAACATAACATTAGCGCGATGGTAGCCTAAACAACATGATGATAGCTGAAATGTTAGCCTAAACAACATGTTAACCATTACAGTAGCCTAAACAAAACAAAGGTTGCCAATATGTTAGCCAAAACAACATAACATTAGCGCGATGGTAGCCTAAACAACATGATGATAGCTGAAATGTTAGCCTAAACAACATGTTAACCATTACAATAGCCTAAACAAAACAAAAGTTGCCAATATGTTAGCCTAAACAAAACACTGGTCTAAACAGGATAATGTGAGCCAATATATTAGCCTAAACAAGAAAGTGACCCACTACATTAGTCAAAGCAAAACAATATTAGCGCTACATTAACCAGATAATGTTCTAAACAAGCTAATGTTTGCAGCTATGCTAGCCTAAATAACAAAATGCCCCACTACATTGGCTAAAACAACATAATATTAGCGATAGATGAGCTTTAACAAGGCAATGTTATTTTAAACAAGATAACGGTAGTCAACGCGATAGCCTAAAGAAGATAATATTGACTTTTCATTATTTTGGCATCGACTTGGTACTAATATGGATAAATCATGCACTACTTCTCAGTCTCTGGTCTATTTCTGTAGCAGTTTTATTTCTAAACTGCATTGCTGGGCCTAAAATGAGGTATAACTGTGTTTAACTGCCTGGATATCAGATACTTTACACTGCTGGATGCTAATAAATGTTTCAGGTTGAGGTTTTAGTGTGTTAGCAGTGACCTGAGAGGAATCAAAGCTGGTTTATTCTGCTGGTAATGACTGTCTGGAGCTGAGCCAGCAGCAGTAATGGAGCTCAGTAGATGAGGCTGGTTCTGGCTAACACGGATCAATGCTGATAATGGGACTAGCATTGCTCTAATTGTTGTTGTTGTTCAACTTGGGTCAGGATGCTGGTTGCTGGTGGAAATCAGCTGTTCCCGGACTCAGCTAGTTTATTTTAAATTTACATTTTATTGCTATTATTATTACTTCTTTACCAGTATTCCTTGTATGCATGTGTGTCATTGGTTTACAAATTAGAATTTATTCCTGAGTATGCTTGAATGTGTTTGGATAAAAGTGCGACTCGTGACTGTAATGTTGGTTGAATCTCTGCTGCTCTTAAGCTAAAGCTGTAGGCTTCTTAATGGCTAAGTTTTGTGTGGATGTGAGTGTGTATGTGGGCATTAGATGGCGAGTAAGTAAGAAGGCTTTATTCTTATTGGATCGGCGATGTGATGATTTGATTGGATGATAAAGCAGATGAGGCCCTTTGATTGGATGTTAGAGGAGTGTGCCAGATCTCCAGGATAATCTGCTTTGGAGGAGAGAAGGTGATTCCCAATATCATCATATACATGCAGATAAACACAGCAGCAGGCTGTCGGCTGTACAGTTCTTGGCTTTAGTTGTATTTTACTGCCGACTCGTAAATCAAGTTCTTTTCCTTTTATTCTAAAACCTGTTTCAGGGTGAAGAAATAATGGTGTTCCTGAACCTCAACAGGCCACACTGAGTTTTAGATCAAGCTGCTTTTAACCCACTGAACTCCCAAGTGGTTTCTGGTTGTTATATTTTTCTTCACTGTGGTTAATTTTTCACTGCAATATAAAGTCCTGCACCTCTATGGAAACAAAACAGCCATGAAGAAGGAGAGATAACTCAGAATTGTCTTCTGTCAGTAGGACACAGTTAGAACGAGAGAAATCATGAAAAAGAAAGATTAAAATGTGACTTTCTTTGATTATTTGTTGTATAAAAAGTGAAAGAAATTGGAATTAACATGGTGCTACCAACACTGGAAAAATGTTGTCTCCACATACTCTAGATATTTAACTATTTCCATGTTTCCAGCCTCTACAGATGTTTTCTCTCTACTCTACTAATCAGCTGTAGAAAGATGTTTCACTATGCTGAAGGTATCTTCCAACAACTTGCTCCTCTGTTCATTGCTTTTGAGCCATGCTGCATTTATTTTATTGATCCAACAGGTTTGATTTTCCTCTCAGTCTCTCTGTGGAAACACTGCCTGCAGTTCAACCTGAAAACTCTCTGAAGTTTTCACTGTTGGTCACAGCTGAGTCAGTCATGAAGAATCTTTTTTTTTTTTAATAGAATCCAATTTGTAGAGTTTATTTTTGGTATCTTTTTGAAGAAAACATGCAGGATAAAGTGACAATTTTAGGCTCGGATGTGGTTCATTTTTCTGACAAGACACGTTCAAGGAATCTGATGCAAACTGATTATTTTTGGTGTATTTTTAAATGTGACATGTAGAATAAAGTGAGTGAAATCAAAGCAGGATTTTAAGCATGGATTCACCTAATTTTCCAGATGGAATCGAACATCACATGTGATTCATTTAAAGAATGTCAGAAAGTTAAAAATCTGACAATTTTTTTCGTTTTTTACAGTTTCTGGCTCTGGTAAATGGTTTCATCTCGACATTTTTTAGAGGACACATGCCTTTTAAACTTGCTGACGATTTTTGGTACCAGAGGGTTGAAGCCAGTTTAATAAAATCTAGTCTACAACCCTGAATTCTCATATTGGACTTTCCCATTAATGCACCATGTTATCAGACATTACTGCATTTTTAGTAATGGCATATTCCTGGATCTGTACATCTGTCTGAACCCAGCAGATCAAAATTAAATGAACGTACTCAGATTAATGTTTGACTTTTAGGATCCATTTGTCTCTGCAGCAGCTGCCGTTGGCTTCAAATCCAGCTTTTACTGCCGTGGATCAAGCTAAGTTAAAGCTAAGACTCCACTGATTCCTGACATAAAGCGCTCTGAGTGTCTCTGAAAAGAGAAACGTGATTTTGTTTTAATTTGTGCTCCAGATTAAAGGAGGCGGAGCCACGATGGGCCTGAGATCCAGGCAGATTACCAGCTCCGGCCCGGTCTAATTCCTGCAGCAGTGATTAGGCTGAGGGCGTAATTATCTGCACTCGTTACAGCAGCTTCGAGGGAACAGCTGTGTGTGGACGAATGCACATTTGTTAGCATGCAGCAGTGTGTAGCTGTGCTGTTAGTGTGTCAGTGTTACAGACGGCAGTAGCTGCATCCTCCCACACTGTTGGCCCACTTCTGCTGCCTCCATAGAACTCATCGCTGCTGTGTTTGGAGCCTACGGCGGCTCAGGAGGGACACATTCCTCATAACTTCAAAGGCAGCAGGATCTTTCCTGGGCAGAAGCTAATTTTAGTGGCTCTATAATATAGGTCAACGGAATATCTATGAGTCGGAGAGAAAAAGATTAAGCTGCAAGCTGGAAATGATGACGGCGGAGGAAGGCAAAGAAAAACACTCGTTGAAGGCGTAACATCTGAAAGCACATTTTATATCTGTCAATAGTAAAATACCTAAAAGAGCATTACCACCACAGATTTGGCATTTATTAATGAATAAATTAATGGATTATAACATATTACGGGTTCAGTTTTCTGAATGGATTGTGGGATTTTTAATGAGTAAAAGCCTCTTAAAATGTACCAATTAATAAATTACTCCTCTAAAATCTCACTAAAAACACTAATTAAAACACTATTACCAAGAATTAAGAAAGAACACAACCTCGTATGGATTCAGAATTCACAGATGGGTGATATTTATCACATAAAGAAGAAATGAGACTCTCAGGCTCATGTTCAGCACTGATCTCATTTTCTCTATAAAGCAAAAGAAGCTGTATTAGCATGGTGACATTAGCTGGTTAGCATCACAAAAAATGTAGAAGACAGAATTACAGATGGTTTAAAATCATTAAAGGCCAGAGACCAGGACTTATTTGGTGTATTTTTACACATAGTATTATTTGATATATTTAGTCATATTTAATAGTCAGATTCATGTCTTCACGTTATTTTTTGATGTATTTGAGCTCAAATGGATGTTATGTAGGTTTAATGTCTGTGCATTACGAGCACTCAGCTGCTAATGCTAACTGAAGATGCTAAATTTATATAATATCAAAAACTACTTTTCAGTTTCCTGCCAATGTAAATGCTAACCCAGCATCCTACATTAGCCTAAACAAAATGAACCACTGTGTTAGCCTAAATAACAAATAGGTTTCCAACCCCAATGTTTGCCTTAAGACGATAATGTTAGCCACTAAATTAGCCTGCACAAGATAATGCCAGTATGAAAAGACATCAGTCAATATGTTAGCCAAAAACATTAACTACTACATTAGCCTCCAGAAGATGTTAGCTGCTACATTAGCATAAACAAGATAAAGTTAGCCAATATTTTACCCTTAACTGCTGGTCTAAACAAGATATTAGCCACTATGATAGCCTAAAACAATTAACATTAGCTCCTACATTAGCCTAAACAAGAAAAAGTTACTCACAATGTAAACCTAAACCATGCAATGTTAGCCGAAACAGCAGAACTTTAGCACTATGTTAGCCTAAACAAGGTAATGTTAGCCTAACAAAATCATGTTACCTAATATGCAAGCCTAATCAGATTAAGTTAAAGTCAATATAGTAGCCTTAACAAGATAAAGTTAGCCTCTACATTAGGTTAAACAAGATAACGTAAGCCAAAATGAAGTTAGCTGATTTGTTAGCCAATATTATGGACTATATTATATCTAAATTTAAATTGCTCAAATTGAATAACTGTATTAAAAATGTAAA